>JAXIVJ010001773.1:0-127545 GCA_036785665.1 Chirona hameri
GTACGACCACAAGTTTCTTTTTGGAGGTGAGGTCACGTGACCTGGTCTGGTGACCTAGCCTGAGATGACACGAGGTATTTTGTTTAACATAAGGTGGACAATTGATGCTCAAGGCGGCGCTGCGCGTCGCCGTTTTCCCGCTATCCGCGAAAAAAAACCTGAGGGGGTGTCTACCCCCCTTCCCTCTGCACGGCGCGGGTTAACATATAAAGATGATGTGAGCATGCAGACAGGTGTTAGGTTATTGGCGTGAAGTAAAAAAATGTCCCCAGCTGTGCTGGGGTCAATTTTGTATGTGCCACTTTTGGTCGGGGCCACTCAAAGCACTTGTACCACCCCTGTGCAGGGGCCCCGACGGCACAGTCACAACGCATTATGCCACCCCGGAAGGTTTCTCACCGCCCTCGAAAGGCATCATGCCGCCCTTGGAAGACATCTTGCCGTCCTCGGAAGGCACCATGCCGTCCTTGGAAGTTGGACGGCATCTTGCCGCCTCCAGAGTGCATCATGCCGCCCTCTGAAGACGTCTTTCCGCCCTCTGAAGACGTATTGCCGCCCTCAGAGCGCTTTATGCCGCCCTCGGAAGGCATCTTGCCGCCATCGCACCTGTTATGAAGGGGCACCACATTTTGAGAGAGGAGCGCACATGAGCCTGGACCCTCACCGGCATAGCGGCGCGCACACATGCTGACGGCAGTGGCGTGCGAATACATTCACAAACGACCAGGTCATTGCCTTGAGGGGCGCCACCCGATCGACAGGAGCGCCACCAATATTGACGAAAATTTGGCATGGGCGGCGCCTCTCCTTCCGCACCGTGCGGAAGGAGAGCCCCCCCCCCCCCCCCCTCCCCCGTCACTAGCCGGAGGAGCGCCGTCACTGGCAATAGGCGCCGTCATGGGCCGGAGAGGGGGCAGTCACTAGTCGGAGGGGCGCGGTTACCAGCGGGAGAGGCGCCGTCACTGTCAGGTGGGGCGCCGTAACTGGTCGGAGGGGCGCTGTCACTCACCGGAGGGACGCGATCGCTGACCGGAGGGGCGCCGTTACTGGCATGAGGGGCGCCGTCACGGGCCAGAGAGGGACAGTCACTAGTCGGAGGGGCGCCGTCACGCGCCAGAGGGGCAAAGTCACTGACCGGGGGCGACGTCACTGGCCGGAGGGGCGCCGTCACTGGCCGGAGTGGCGCCGTCACTGGTCGGAGGGGCGCTGTCACGGGCTGCAGAGGTGCCGCCTACGGCAGGGGGCGCCCTTACTGACCGGTGGCGCCGTCACTGGCCGCAAGAGCGCCGTCACTGGCCGGAGCGGCGCCGCCACTGATCGGAGGGGCGCTAGCTTTACATGGGCGCCTCGGGCCGAAAGGACCGGGTCATGCCCTAAATGACCGTATACTCGGTACACCACTGTCTGGCGGGCATTTTTGTGTGTTTTTTTTAAAGGTTTTCCTTAGTTTTATTTGTTTGGCGCCCTCTCAAAACCCAGAACAGACCCCCTTTTGAGGGGCGCCGAAGCTCAAAGGGGGGGGGGGTCCGGGGCACCCGGACCCCCCCCCCCCCCCCCCTCCCCCGTAAGGACGCCCCTGGGCATGACCCGCCGACTCTCTCGACTTGGCCACCTTGATTTTTTTGTGTGAGGGAAATGCCTCAAGTCAAATGTGTATCAAGATGTCCTTCAGAAACTGGAAGAACCGAAACAAGTCATAAGAAGAGATACTTGAAATAACGGCAAAGAAACGTGCTCCAACTCATCTGTGAGATTGAAAAAACGAGCCGATCTGTGCCTCGCAAGAAAATGAGCATTTCCTGAGCACGTTCTGCGGTGAAGAGTGCATTTAGCGTACAAATGTATACCATGTTGGAGAAAAATCCCATGAATTGTTCTTCAAAATGGTGTAATGCAACAATGTATATGATGCATATTTTTGGACATATTCAAGTTTGTGGTAAATGTGGTACAATGTGTGGTGTGTGGTGGTTAAAGTGTGGTATGGTGATAAATGTGGTAAAATGTGGTCTTTCCCCCCGGTATTTGTTTTTGGCTTATAAGTAACCCTGCTGGCAACCATTATCTATATCCGAAACTGCCCCTGGACGATAAATGTAAGGTACGAACTAGATATATGAAAAACAAATACATTGTACTCGAACTTGACCGATTTGCATGCAAACGGATTATGCAACACTGATTCTGTTTAATGTTTTACTGCAACCAAATTTGCAAATGTTTCCGGCTTAGTGGTGTTCGGTTGCTCATGGGCAGTTTTTTTTTAGAAGCTCAACAGGCCAGGAGATTATAGTAACTATTAATCTGGAATATGTATATGAAGAAAAAAACACTCACTCTCATCGTCCAATCATTGAGTGACATTGTTTCTGCTGATGAGATTGATAGCCAGATGCAAAATAAAAGCATAATATTGCTATTGTCTGCAATGCTGTCCAATCTATTGTCCGAACATCGCCGTCTCATTCGAAAAACTGCCAAGCGTCGACGCATGTTCTGTACACACATAGCTGTGATACACGTGGCAATGCCGCTGCCATTTGTGTTGTGTGGGTCTAACATCCGACCGTGCCGGTCACGTCCATGGCGACTTCTTATACAGGAAGCCCGCGCTCCCGGTCATCTCCGATTTGTCACAGGAGCATCTGACCTCAATAGTAACTGACCCGGAATGAGCTCAGCGGGACGAGCGGCGGAATGAGCTCAGCGCGATGAGTGGTCAGATGAAGGCGATTCTGATGCCGTCTGTAGGCTGTTACATTTTTAAAACGTATTCAAGCCATGCATAAATCACTCATGATCACCCCGTGGTCAGGCGCGGATCCAGGATTTCGGTCAGGGGGGGGGCACATAGTGGGTCGCCGTCAGAAAAATGTTGTTGAAATATTGTTGACCGAGGGGGGGGGGGGGTGGAGCGTGATCGAAACCAAAAGGTTGCGGCCTACGGGCGCGCTTGGCGGGCGCGACCCGAGGGGGAGGGGGGGGGGGGGCGCCCAAGCGCCACCCCCTGGATCCGCGCCTAGTGGTCACGTAGTGAACATTCAAACGATTTAGGGATCGACCACACACACCACGGAATCTGACCACAAGCCTTCTCAAGGCCTCACCCGGAATGAAATAAATTTGAACTGACTGACTCACTGATAAACTGAACTGACAGCGGTCGCCCTTCCTGGTAGTCAGGATTCGGCCAGCTCTGGTTGGTTCCGTAATATATCGGTGATGGTATGAGGACATCCGGCCAGACACTGTTGGCAGGTGACAGGGCCCCCCTCCCCTTCCTCTGGCGACTGTGGTCGACCGATCCAGCACCGGGTAGCAGGTGACTCACCTCTCACCTCTCACCTCTCACCTCTCACCTCTCACCTCTCACCTCTCACCTCTCGCCTTTCACCTCTCACCTCTCACCTCTCACCTTTCACCTCTCACCTCTCAACTCTCACCTCTCACCTTTCAACTCTCACCTCTCACCTCTCACCTCTCAACTCTCACCTCTCACCTCTCACCTCTCACCTCTCACCTCTCACCTTTCAACTCTCACCTCTCACCTCTCACCTCTCACCTCTCAACTCTCACCTCTCTCACCAGTCCGCGAGGAGACGACCGGACCGACGTCGCCTAGTCACCCGTTGACAATACGACAAATGGACGCATTGGTGATCAACAATTCCTTAAACTTACGAAGATCACCGGCTCCAGAGCATTGGTTGGAAATGTTGGCAAATGCTTGTTTCAGAGCTTCTGAAACGTTTGCTTTCATGTTGCAAAACTAAGAAGGTGAATGCATTTTGATAGAGACCCTGTAAAGGGAAATAATGACCTTTTGATTTATGTATCTGCATTATTGTATTGCACATGTATGGTATCAAATTGATCGCATCTCAATTTAAAAGTGAAATAACAACTTTTTTCTATTTCGAAAACTACATTTTCGGAAAGTAAAAATATGTACTTACATATGGTGAGGACAGTATGATCCATCACTATCTCTGGGTTGAATGGTGATTTGTAAATAAGTGATAGGGCCAGAAATGAAGTAAGTGCGCCAAAAAGCGTGACAACGTCCTTGATTGGTCAATGAAACAAATCGCGGACACTAAATAGGTCGCCGTTGGATGCATAAGTGAACTTCCGATTGAATTGCCAGTTTGTCCAATGCTTGGGGATTTTTTTGGGATTTTTGTTGTATGTCATGGTAAGCTAAAGCATAGTGTTATAACTTATATACATCCAGAGACAAAACAAAACAAAACTCCTAATGTTGAAAATACATGAACCAATTTTCACAAATTGAAGTTCGCAACGACTAACTAGGCCGTCGTTGGGTGCATAAGTTAACTGCTAATTTGGTTGCCTTTTTATTCAATGTTTGATGATTTTTAAGGGCAGTAGTACTTGAGAGTACCGACCATTATAAGCGTGGATCGCTTATCAACTTTAACTTGAAGTATCTTTCAGTAGGAATGCTTATATGCAAAATGTGATGAATTTACAATATATTTTGGTCTCGTCTGTCGATTTCAAGTGATACCTCCATTTGTGTGGGAAAGGGTCATTATTTCCCTTTAAGCAAACAGCTACAAGACATAGGTAGACATAGGCATAGGCAGACAAGACTATGCTGCTCTTCGTATCATTAATATAAATATATTCCGTAATCGGTCCAGTTGTCCACCCTTCCGTCCGTAGCCGGGCGTGCCCCATGTCACGGCTTTCGACCCCCTCCGTCTGGAGGGACGGCTGAACCCCGCCCGTGCCGCCCGTCGCCGGTGAGGACGAACCTCGGGAGGTCACTGCTGGGCCGGCCACTCCACCCCGGCGCAACAATGCGGAAGACGGGAAGGAGGCGACCGGGCAGCGACGACTACCGGGTCTCTCCGGCCCTTAGGTCGGAAGGACGCGTGTCTCTGCCGATAAAAGAAGTCTGGAATAATGTATATTTGTTGTATGCATTTGTATTCCTTTATAATATGCGCTTCTCCCGGGTACTTAGTGTTCGATGTAAAAACATTATGCCGTTTAAGGGATATTTTTATTTTCTCCAAATGGTAAACGTGCAAATGCTAAATATTGAACTTTGTTACTGTTGTTTCTGAATGGCTTGGGACCAACATGGTCTTTAACCCGGCATTGACTGGGGTCTGAGCAAAACGCCATTGACTGGGGGGGGGGGGTAAACGCCCCCCCCCCCCTGGTTATCTTCCGAACCAATGATCGCAGCGAGACGCGCAAGACGGCATTCGAAAGCTCTCAATGAGACGAAACTAAGCCATGCTTAAAAATGTCAAAGAGTGAGGTAAAATGTCAGGTCACGGTCAGTTCAAAAGGTCAAAATCGATGTATTTGAGTTTATGGGCCATACTTTCCATCCAAAGCCTTCGATTGCGACCAGTTTCACCCAAAGTGCTGCCAAAGTTATGATACATATCCCGCATGAGCTAAAGTGAGATTGTTGGCCAAGGTCAAGGTCAGGTCACAAAAGGTTACTATGCTCAAAATATCTACGAAAGTCATGAAACACATGTTTTATGAGTTATTCTCCACGTATAATTCGATAGTGATAGTCATGTTACCATCTGATTTCATTTACGTGAAGTAAATGTCAATTTTAGGTCAAATTCAGGTCACCGAAGGTCAAAATTTTAAATTGTTAAATCTAAACAAAAAAGGCATGTTGCAAGACCAGTTTTGTCTCAGAAATACAGTGGTAGCATTTATTTGTCTGTATCTAGTCAATGAAAGCCAAAAAACGTAATTTCAAAATATGACGTCATGAGCTACCCATACTTTAGATGTCATAAGTCCGTCAAAAATGGAGATATCAGTTTGAAATTTGGTATGGTAGTTGTCTATGTATAGTTCTCTGACATATCTTCCTGTTTTTTGAATATTTTAGGAATTGTTTGATTTTGTGATAATTCCCCCCCAACAAAAAAAACACGTTTTTTTAGTTTTTGGGGGTCAAAAACAAAAGTTTGCACACATCCATCCGAGATAGCAGGTTTGTAGCCGTTGAAATTTGCTATCATTTGGCGTTTTTCGATTGCATTTTGCTTCAAATGTGGCATTTGTACGGCCTGGCAAAGTTTAGCTGATTTGGGTGTAAAACTCGTGTGTAGTGACGTCACTAAATTCGCTATAACTCGAGAGAAAAAAAATCGACAGTTTTTTTCATTTTTGCACACAAGACGTAAAAATGATCTATAAGAAGGTATCCGAAGTTTCAGGTTGATAGCGCTATTAGTTTTTTTAGCTATTGCGAAAATTCATCAGGGGGGGCGTTAAACGCCCCCCTCCCCCAGTCAATGGCGGGTTAATCGCACCGGCCCCTGGTCAGTGATTACCGATTATTATCGATGATTTAAAGCAGTGGCGATGAGCTCCTGCCTAAGCGCTTCGATCTCATGGGCTTGCAGTTGCACCGCGCGCCCAGTCAGGCGGAACTAATTTCTTCCGGTCGCCAAATAAAATCAGCCTAAGGTCAACCACCACTGGTCGGTGCCAGGACTGTGTTCTCGGGGGGCCTGGAACTATCTGCCGATCGCGGCTTGTCTGACGGTGGCCCGACGTCATGCCGCTAACACGCGATTACGTTTCGTCAGCTGTCGCGGCTGTGCCGTGTCCAGGGGTCCCGGAGGGAGGGACGTCCTGGCGCCGGGGCCCATGGACAGACGCGGAAGACGGGTCCGGAGCCGGGCGCGCGCCCACTTGCCGGCCATGTGCGACCCTGACCCTTTTAAATCCTCTCCCGCTCGCTAGCGCGCTCTAAGCTGCCTGCGGAAGCTGGCGACTGGCCGGTCGGCTGATGTCGAACCAGTTGCCCCGACCACGGCCAACTCCTGGCCGTCCAGGAGGTGAAAATGGGAAAAAACTGCAGGATAATGATGACACATTTAGGGTTTATGCTGGGAAGTACACACTTCTGTGAACGCCAGACCGCTTGGGACCCTAATTTTCGGCGAAAACTTGTGAATGGATCAACTGGCGTGAGCGAATTTCTCGCAATGGATGTTTCAGGCCCTGCGCTAGTTTGTATTCTTAAGGTTGGTTACTGTCAAACGAAAATTTAGGGACTTTCCATTCACTCGTAATGTTAAAGATAATGCGGCCTCGGATAGAGGCTAACGCCTGGCCACTCTGTAGTCCCGCCCTCGACTCCGCCCACCACTCGCAACCGACCGGTCACGTGTCAGGCAGCGCCGGTTCAAGGTCAGCCAGGGCGGAGCTAAGCTCTGACGTCAGAGCATAGCTCCACCCTTTCACGATAGTCTCTACCTATCGATTGAATTCCCTGCGCGATTTTTTTTTTTAACATTACGAGTGAATGGCAATTGCCCTAAATTTTCGTTTGCCATTAACCGACCCTAATAATACAGATTGGCGCAGGGTCTGACATTGGGAGAAATTCGTTCATGCCAGTTGGTTCCTTCAAAAGTTATCACCGAAAATTAGAGTCCCAAGCGGTCTGCCGTTCACAGTAGATTTGTTGCTTGAGATAGTTAAGGACAGCTTCAATTCCTTTAGCATGTATATTGCTAAAGTGTTGCTTTGCAGGACTAATTGAGCTTCCACAATATTTTGTTTTAACTTGTTAACGTATAACGTATTAACCCTCGCCCTACGGGGGGCCTGACAGGTCCCCCCTGAGGTTTTTCTTGAATAACTTTTGACACATCAGGTTCATCTTGCTGACATTTTCGATAGCTGAGTGTACAACAATTATATGTAGGCTGTACAAATTTATTTGAAATTGGTTAAGTATTTTGGGAGATAATAATGTTTTGATGACGTCATGTTGGTTAAAAATTAAAAATATTTGAAAAATCGTAGAAAACAGAGTTTTAAAGCAAATTGCAAACTCAATTCACCACAGATACAAAATGTCATTCTCTTTAAAATGGCAATCTCGGATTTGCAAAATTTTGGGTTTTTGTCCCCTAAAATAAAAATAAAACTGATTTTTTTGGAAAATTCCCCACAAAATCAAAATTTTCAAAGATATTAGAAAAACCGGGATACATATGAGAGAAGAGAGTATGTACAATACTCATACCAAATTGCATAGCAATATCTCCATTATTGACCGAGCGATAGCTTCCTAAGTGTAAGAAACTGATGACGTCATTTTTTAATAACTTTTTTTTCATTTTTGGACAAGATACGAACAAATAATTACTTTTTTTGTATTTATGAGCCAAAATTAGTAAAAGAACATGCCTTTTTATTTACATTTATTAATTTCTAATTTTGAGGTTTTCTGAAGAGCAAAGTCGCTGTTCTGGACGTGGTAAATCCGAGGTCATTCACTTGACCTGGAAGGTCACCTGTTGACCTGAAACCTAAAAATCGCATACTATTAGATTCCTCTCATGACAGGCAACATGCTGGTTCTTACCGCATTGCTCTAAGTTGCTTGGTTTGGAAGTTAACAAGGGGGCCTGTCAGCCCCCCCCCCCCCCCGTAGGGCGAAGGTGAAAAAAGCTCCCGTAGGGCGAGGGTTAACATGGCTTTGCTACCTTCGTCTCAAGGTTTTAACATCACGAAGCATTTTGTTCGAGCAGGGGTGTCGCTACGGGGGGGTCCGGGTGCCCCGGACCCTCACACACACACACACACACACACACACACACACACACACACACACACACACACACACACACACACACACACACACACACACACACACACACACACACACACACACACCCGCACCCGCACCCACACCCGCACCCGCACCCGCACCCGCACCCGCACCCGCACCCGCACCCGCACCCGCACCCGCACCCGCACCCGCACCCGCACCCGCAGCCGCAGCCGCAGCCGCAGCCGCAGCCGCAGCCGCAGCCGCAGCCGCAGCCGCAGCCGCAGCCGCAGCCGCAGCCGCAGCCGCACCCGCGCCCGCGCCCGCGCCCGCGCCCGCGCCCGCGCCCGTGCCCGCGCCCACGCCCACGCCCACGCCCACGCCCACGCCCACGCCCACGCACACGCACACGCACACGCGCACGCGCACGCACACGCACACGCACACGCACACACACACACACACACACACACACACACACACACACACACACACACACACACACACACACACACACACACACACACACACATACACACACACACACACACACACACACACACACACACACACACTTTTGAGCGGGCGCCGAAGGCGCCCCCTCAAAAAGTGGGCCTGTTCTAGGTTTTGAGAGGGCACCGGAGGCTCCCCTCAAACAAAAAATAACTCAAAAAATAAAACCAAAGGAAAAAATGCCCCGCCAGTATATGTCTGTGCGCCCCTATGTCAGCGAGGGCCCAATGTCCAGCGGCGTACCGAGTATATGGTCATTCAGGGCATGACCTGGTTCTTTGGACCCGAGGCGTCCATGCAAAGCTGGCGCCCTTCCGATCAGTGACGGCGCCCCTCCGGCCAGTGACGGCGCCATTCCGGCCAGTGAGGACGCTCCCCGGCCAGTGACGGCGCCCCCGTCTAGTGAGGCCCTGCCATAGACGGCGCCTCTCCGGCCCGTGACAGCGCCCCTCCGGCCAGTGGCTAGTGGCGGCGCCCCTCCGACCAGTGACGGCGCCCTCCGGCCAGTGACCACGCCCCTCCGGCTGGTGACGGCGCCCCTCCGGCTAGTGATGGCACCCCTCCGGCTAGTGACGGCGCCCCTCCGGCCAGTGACGGCGCCCCTCCGGCTAGTGACGGCGCCCCTCCGGCTAGTGATGGCGCCCCTCAAAATGTTAAAGGCACGACGAGCACTTGCGGAAGGAGAGGCCCCCGCAAAATGTTCGTAAATATGGGTGGCATCCCTGTCGATCGGGTGGCGCCCCTCAAGGCAATGACCTGGTCCTTTGTGAATTTCTGCGCACGCCACTGTCCCAAGCTCATGTGCGCCCCTCCCCCCAGAATGTGGCACCCCCTTGATTACAGTTGCGATGGCGGCAAGATGCCTTACGAGGGCGGCAAGATGTCTTTCGAGGGCGACATAGTGCCTTCTAAGGGTGGCAAAATACACTCTGAGGGCGGCAGAATGCCTTCCGAGGGCGGCAAGACGTCTTCTGATGGCGGCAAAATGCCTTCTGGGGTCGGCAATATGTCTTCCGAGGAGGGCGGCATGATGCCTTCCAAGGGCGGTATAATGCGCTCTGAGTGCGGCAAAATGCCTTCCGAGGGCGGCTTGCAAGATGTCTTCCGATGGCGGCATGGTACAGGGACCCGCAGTTGCTATGGTACACACTAGTGATGTCATTAAAAAAAGTCCTGACCGATACCAAGCCGATACCGAATGGGAGAGGAGACAGTACCGACCGATTTAAGTTCAATCCAAAAATGTCCAAATTTGACTGATTTGCAAATTGTATACTTACATATACTGATACACACTTATACTAATACGCACTGACAAAAATAGCTTTGTTTAACATCATAATTCATAAAACACACATGTACAGTTTCCAAAAAGACAGTGTAATTGCGAAAAAAGGAACCCAATACATTTACAAAGCAAAGTAGTGGATGCCGCAAGCAAGATCAAAAGTAGTAGCACATTGAAAACAGGATGGAAAAATGTGACATCAATCATTTCATATTCATTTGCAGCATAATACATATTACATAAAAGCATACATAGGAAGAAATCAATTGTATTTGGCGAAAGTTGGAGGGGCGTATGACTCCCCTAACTTCCCCTAACTGTCCATTGGTCAGGATTCAGGAGTGATTTAACATATGATATATTGACTGCAAGGGCATAATGACGCCCACTACCTAACAAAACTGCATGTCAACTTTTTACACAGATTATAAATACTAAATATTGTACAATCACTACAATATAATCGGTGGCACTGTCTCAACCTCAAGTAAGTTTTACCATCATGTCCTATGTGGATATGAGAGTTATCTGCAGTTACCTATCTGCATCAAAAAGTAGCTAGTATTTATGGAAAATGGTCCACGGCACAGAAGGCAAGTTGCCCCCTCCCCCCAAGACGTGAAGTAAAATGCCTGCTATATTTGCGTTTTTAGAACGGTACTGGGCAAAATTGGGCCATTTTTGGCAATTTTGGCAAATTTGGCGGCGCTGTGCGCCGCTGTTTTCCCGTTATTGTTGAAAAACCTCGGGGGGGGGGGGTCAAAATGAGAAATTACCCCCACCAGTGCGAGGGGTAATTTATAACTTTAATAATTATCACCACATTTACAAGTTTACAGGTTAATTATCACGTTTACATAGAACCAATCGGTTAAAATCCATTCTTTTTCCTGTAGGTCCTTGCCGTTCTTCCGGTTACAACGGCGGAGGCGGAGAGGATGTTCAGTAAGTTGGCGAAGACTATCCTCTTTTCGAGCGACAATGGTCTGACCTATACGGATGACATTATAATGTCATCTGTCAGCGAAGTCGTTGACTTCTTTGCGCGATCGGGAAGTCGCCAGCTAGATTCTTTCAGGCTGCCGCTGGCTGGCTGCCGCAGGTTTCTGCCATATACTGTATGGCAGTAATGAGAAATGCAGCGTTCATCGTAGGGATAGGGCCCCGGGAACGATTTTAAAGTTGGGGGGGGGGGCGAAAAAAATATTTTGGCAGACTTCTTACTTCTCATCTTGGTGCACTTTTTCGTTATCAAATTTTCCTCATTGAAGATTAACTCGCTCCGTGCTGGTGCTCGGCGCCACCTCCGCCATGCAGAGAGGGGGGGGGGGGGGGGTTTCGACGCCCCGTCACAAACTCGGTTCCTTTGAGACGTAGACAAAAGCCGAAAACAACTGTTCGAAAGCTCCTCAAAAATCACTGAAACTATTTCGGACATTTTTTGGTTCGGGTCTCAGGTCAATAGTGCGGTCACCAGAGGTCATCAAATGTCAGATTTTCCATTTTTAGGACATCGATCCAGAAACCCCCAAATATCCCGGGAAATATGATAGCTAGGAACGAACGGAAAATAGTAATAGCAAGTCAACATGTGCAATCAGTACAGTGGCAAAAACATTTAGCTCAGGTCAATAGTTTAGGCTCCAGAGGTCATCATAGGTCAACAAGGATATTTTTGGGCAAATAGTTGTTCGCAAATAACTTTTTACTTAAAGGGAGATAATCACCTTTTGATTGTGTTAGCAACAACTTATTTGGTTACCGTTATGGTATTAAAATGTTGTGATCTAAATTTAAGAATAAAATAAAATTATGCCCTAATTCAAAGTTGGAAGTTTGGGAAAATTAATGATCGGTATTTTCCCTCCACTATTTGAAAGCGCAACATCTGGCGCTTTTGCATCAATCTGTTCGACGTTGTTGAATGGGCACTTGTAAACAAATCGCCGACACTAAATAGGCCGCCATAGTTTAGCTTGGCACCGGCCGGCCGGTGCCAAGCTAAACTGCCGATTTAAATGCACCTTTTTCAAATGATTGTTGATTGTTCATAAACAATTGGCACATATTAACAAAAAATAGAGTGGAGGAAACATATTGCATACCTTCATGATAAATAACAATGCGTAGGGAGGCTAATTTACTGAATTCGTTATCGAGTACTTGCTGAGTACCGACCGATATAAGCGTGGATCGCTTATCAGTAGGAAACTGCCAATATCTTCTTTCGGTAGGAATGTTTATATGCAAAATGTGATGAATTTACATGATATTTTGGCCTCGTCTATTGATTTAAGGTGCTAACTCCATTTTTGTGGAAAACGGTGATTATCTCCCTTTAATAAAGATAAGGCAAGGATTTTGACGGTATCGTGTTTGTCTCGTCAAGGCGCTTCGAATCACATTCATGTTGACCAGTGTAGGTCAACTTATAAAGTTGACCTCAGGTCAAGGTCAAGTGGTGACCCAAGTAGGTCATGCTGCACATTGCAGGACGTGTCTCGACGAGACAAACACATTTATGCCGGTTTCACTTCTTTATATTAATTCTATCGAGAGTTATTGACACAGTGTTGGTGACCTCAGATGACCTCGGCTGACTCTGTAGGGGTCATTGAACACACATTGCACATCAATCATAAAGGCTAGCCTATGATAACATAATCCAGAAGGAATTGGACTGATATAATGCGTATCCTTGGAATAGGAAGCATTTTAATTGACTTATAATGGGGTCAGGGAGGTCACGAAATTCACCCGACCTTGTGTCGCGTATATACACAATCTTAAATATTCAAATTGTAGGTGCCTATGACCTCATGAAATCTTGTAAGTTTGAAACCGATCGGCACAAACTGTTGTGGCAGTGGTACGACCGCAAACTTCTTTGGAGGTAGGGTCACGTGTGACCTGGCCTGGTGACCTGACCTGAGATGACCAGTGGGCAATAATTTCACACAATGTGAGTAATTGATGCCCAAATAGCTTACTTAAAACGGCGGCGCTGCGCTCAGACGTTTTTTCCGATATCCTCGAAAAACCTTAGGGGGGATCTGAACGCCCTGCCCCCGGCACGGCGCGGGTTAACATAAAAAACACACAAATTATGAACAAAAGTGGGAATCATGCCTCCCCCGTTTCCTACTATGAACCGTGTGCCTATGCGAACCCGCATGTCGTCTGATAAAATAATCGTACCTGACGCCTGACGTTTTTTCTTGAAGAAGCCCACCAGTGTGGGCGATTTCGTGACCGATTTTCGTCCCGCATTTCTTCGTCGCGCATTTTTTCGTTCACTGATTTTCGTCTCCAGTTTTTCGTCCGCGCAGAATTTGGCGACGCATTTTTTCGTCTCGCATTTCTTCGTGTCAGCAATTTTTCATCCCGCATTTCTTCGAATCTGCAACATTTCGTCTGCGCAAATATTCGTTTCGCAGACTTTCGTCAGCGCTAATCTTCGTCTCACATTTCTTCGTTCGCAAATCCTCGTCTCGCATTTCTTCGTCCACAAGTATTCGTCTGTGCAATTCTTAGTCTACGCAACTTTTCGTCTACGCCACTTTTCGTCTCTGTGAGGTACCCGGGCATATTTTCGTCCCGAATTTTTCGTCCGCAATTCTTCGTCCGCAATTCTTCGTCTCGCATTTTTCTTTTCCGCAAATGTTCTACCGGCATTTCGTCGAATCCTCCAAACAAATCGTCGCGGTCGCGGAATTTTATGTCTTGCATTTCTCTTGCATTTCTTCGTCTGGAAATTTTTCGTCCGCAACTTTTCGCCAGCCCATTGCTTTCACAAATTTTCATTTTCACTATTCTTTGTCAGCAACGTTGCTTTTCAACGTCCACAAATATTCCTCTGCGCAATTCTTCGTCTACGCAACTTTTCGTCCACGCAACTTTTAGTCTACGCAACTTTTCGTCTCTTTGCAGCAACGTTGTCAGCAATGTTGCTGACAAAGAATGGTGCAAATACAAAATTGTGAAAGCAATGGGCAGGCCAAAAGTAGCGGACGAAAATTTTCAGACGAAGAAATGCAAGACGATGATTTGCGGACGGAAAATTCCGCAAACCGCGACGATTTATTTTGAGAATTCGACGAAATGCCGGCAGAACATTTGCGGAAAACAAAAATACGAGACGAAGAATTGCGGACGATAAAATGCGGGACGAAAATATGGCCGGATACCTCACAAAGCCGAAAAGTTGGGCGGACGAAAAGTTGCGTTGACGAAAAGTTGCGTAGACAAAGAATTGCGCAGACGAATATTTGTGGACGAAGAAATGCGAGACGAAGATTTGCGAACGAAGAAATGTGAGACGAAGATTAGCGCTGACGAAGATCTGCGAAACGAATATTTGCGCAGACGAAGTTTTGCGGATTCGAAGAAATGCTGGACGAAAAATTGCGGAACGAAGAAATGCGAGACGAGAAAATGCGCCACGAAATTATGCGCGGACGAAAACTGCAGACGAAAATCAGCGGACGTAAAAATGCGCGACGAAGAAATGCGGGACGAAAATATGTCCGGATACCGTGTGGGCTGCTCCGACCGCTTCAACCGTACCACGGTAACCTACGACATTTACGATAACTCTTGCTTGCAATTGCCGCCCCGTCGGCAGAGACAGAGGGGACAGCTAGAGGACCACACGCCAGTTTGACCGTATCCGTAACATTGACGTGGGATAAACTGATAAACAAAATGCAGCAGATGTTTCTCGCCGTCAGTGCGTCATTTTAACGACGACGCGCCAAGTAGACAACAGCTACCAAATTTTACAAATTGAAGTTTTCCATTATATTGCATAAAATTTAACGGAAAAGGGAAAAGGAGGGAAAAGAAAGGTATACTATATTGCTATACAGGCAAAGCTATATATAATACTTACATTATATGGCATGCTATAAAATAAAACCATACACAAAATGAAAGTGACATAAAGAGGGTTTCATATTTTTTTAACTTTCTGTGAAGAAAATTGAAAGAGCTCACTTTTAGGGAAACTTCTGCCACGCTAAAGTTGGGAGGGGGCGCCCCCGGGCCAGATGTTTGGGGGGGGCAAGCGCCCCCGCTCCCCCCCCCCCCCCCTCCTGTTCCCGGGCCCCTGAGTATCGGCTATTTCGTCTGCGTGTGTCGTATATAAGCGCCCGCCGAGATGCACAAATGGCCTCGAGGTCCGGGACCAGGGACATATTTTTTCAAGAACCTGGCAACGAAGTTGATCATCCTATCCGTATGCGGTGCATAGATGGGTAGCTAAAGTTTCTTGAAATGCATATTGAATTTCACGCCATGATCGGGTCATCTGTATTATTGTTTTGAATGGCGGAAGTGCGACTGGTTCGATCATGTTTAACGTCCTCGCCTTTAACACGCGCCCTGGAGGGCCTCTGATAATTACACGCCCTAGAGGGGATTGGGGTGGGCGGATTTCGCCCCCTATGATCTCGAAAACCACGCAACGTAGCGACAAGCAGAAAATCACATTTGATAGCTCGAAACGAGCTCTTTTGAAAGTATTTCGTTCATTTTTTTCACAGATCAATATTGAGGTCACCAGAGGTCATCAAGGGTCAGATTTTCAAGTTTTCAAGACTTCGCTTCGAACACCCCCAAATATCTCGGGAAGTATGATAGTTAGTAGCAAACGGGAAAAAGCAATAGAAAGCCCTTGACAAATGCAATCGACTTTGGTGCCCTCATATTTGAGCGCAGGTCAATAGTTTAGGCTCCAGCGGTAATCAAATGTCAGAAAGGTGATTTTGTTTGCAAAACTGTTTTTCGCAAATAACTGTTTGCCTAACAAAGATAATGTAAAAGTTTTTACGCCATCGTGTTTGTCTTGTCAAGGCGCTTTGAATCATATTCATGGTGACCGGGTTAGGTCAACTGATAAATTTGACCTCAAGTCAAGGTAAAGTGGTGACCCAAATTGATCATGTTGCATATTGACAGACGTGTCTCGACAAGACAAACACATTGGTACTATTTTCTCTTCTCTATCTTCATTATATCGGTAGTTATTGACAAAACAGTTTTGGCGGTCACGAAATTGACCTGACCTTAGGTCATCGATGTTAGAAATCCGAGATAAACAAATTGTTGGTATCTATAACCTTATGCAATCCTGCAAGATTGAAACCGATCAACCTAAAACTGTGGCTGTGGTGCTACTGCAAACGTTTTGGAGTTGAGGTCATCACGTGACCTGGTTTGGTGACCGGACCTGAGATGACCCGAGGTCAATAATGTTACATAATGTGGGACGTTCATTGCTGAACAGGTGTGCAAAAACGCGGCGCTGCGTGCCGCCGTTTTTGCGCTATCCTCGAAAAACCGGGGGGGGCGGATTTCGTCCCCCTCCAGGGCGCGTGTTAAAGGAAATAGTTCACCTTCAACATTAGTTTTAAACTGATATAGCAGTTTTGTAGCCCGTGTTGGGAAACCCCTATCTGCAAGTTCTCTTGACTGAAAAGACTCTCCAGCCGAATATATTTGAGTTTTTTGGCGAAGGAATGCGGTGCTGGCGAAAGAATGTTGTACTGGTTCTAACCCGGGCAGAGGCTATACCATCAGCCAATCAGCTTGCAGCTGGTGCTAGCGAGCGAACGCCGGCCGCCGGTTGGCACATCTCCAATGATAGTCTATCTTTACGCGACTACTTTCGAATCTGATTGGCTGAATCATTTTTTACATTCGCGTGACGTCAGGACTCTGACTCAGAGAGTATGCATATAGTTTTGATAAACAATACAAATTTACGGCCTTCTGTCCTGAATCGGCGCGATATAAGGCCATTTTTGAAAATATGAAAAGAAATTGTATTAAAAAATATAATCAAATCGTGTTGGGTAAACATTTTCCAAGGTGAACTATTTCCTTTAAGTCTGTTTTATTAGAGCGCAACAGATAACAACGACAAACATTTGTGCAGCGAAATGCGTATTCATTTTTCCTGTCGTACCCTCCCCTGGTTTACTATCCGAGATTCGGAGCTGGAAATTCTTAAGACAACTACCATTTGTTTGATGCTCCGAGTTCTGTTTTAAATTTATATGTAAGCTTCTTTCCACTAGCATGTTTTTCCTTGACCGCAACAAAACTATTCAAATCTAGGATACTCTTGTTTTTTTTGCCAAGGGTCGTCGAACTTTGTAGCAAAAAGTAGTTGGCCCCGAAGACGAACGGATGGATTCGTCCTTGCTCTTAAGGGCTAGGCCGCCTTGATTCAGCACACATTTTTCATGTTTTTTCTTTGCAGTCTGGAACGAAAACATAGGTACACCTTTTGGTCGAAAAACTATAAAAAAAAACAGAAATCATTAGAAATCGTGTGGTTGCAAAATAAAGTGGCCTAAATCCGGGGAGAAATTCGCAATTGGGGGTACCTAGGTAAGGTCTGCTCAAACTGGTTGCCCCCTCCCCCCCCCCAAAAAAAAAACGGCCGGCTGGATCCGCCCTGCTTGTAGGTGCCCACTTGCCACTTACACTTTGCCTGGTGCCTATAGTGTCTTGCACCCAGTGCCTGTCACCTGCCCAGGGTTGCGCTTCCTGGCAGCTTGTACCCAGTGACTGTGATCTGCCCAGGGTTGCGCTTCCTGACAGCTTGTACCCAGTGACTGTTTTTTTTTTGGGGGGGGGAGGGGGCAACCAGTTTGAGCAGACCTTACCTAGGTACCCCCAATTGCGAATTTCTCCCCGGATTTGGGCCACTTTATTTTGCAACCACACGATTTCTAATTATTTCTGTTTTTTATAGTTTTTCGACCAAAAGGTGTACCTATGTTTTCGTTCCAGACTGCAAAGAAAAACATGAAAAATATGTGCTGAATAAAGGCGGCCTAGCCCTTAAGAGCAAGGACGAATCCATCCGTTCGTCTTCGGGGCCAACTACTTTTTGCTACAAAGTTCGACGACCCTTGGCAAAAAAAAAACAAGAGTATCCTAGATTTGAATAGTTTTGTTGCGGTCAAGGAAAAACATGCTAGTAGAAAGAAGCTTACATATAAATTTAAAACAGAACTCGGAGCATCAAACAAATGGTAGTTGTCTTCAGAATTTCCAGCTCCGAATCTCGGATAGTAAACCAGGGGAGGGTACGACAGGAAAAATGAATACGCATTTCGCTGCACAAAAGTTTGTCGTTGTTATCTGTTGCGCTCTAATACAAAAGACTTAAAGGAAATAGTTCACCTTGGAAAATGTTTACCCAACACGATTTGATTATATTTTTAATACAATTTCTTTTTATATTGTCAAAAATGGCCTTATATCGCGCCGATTCAGGACAGAAGGCCGTAAATTTGTATTGTTTATCAAAACTATATGCATACTCTCTGAGTCAGAGTCCTGACGTCACGCGAATGTAAAAAATTATTCAGCCAATCAGATTCGAAAGTAGTCGCGTAAAGATAGATTCGCATTGGAGATGTGCTAACCGGCGGCCGGCGTTCGCTCGCTAGCACCAGCTGCAAGCTGATTGGCTGATGGTATAGCCTCTGCCCGGGTTAGAACCAGTACAACATTCTTTCGCCAGCACCGCATTCCTTCGCCAAAAAACTCAAATATATTCGGCTGGAGCGTCTTTTCAGTCAAGAGAACTTGCAGATAGGGGTTTCCCAACACGGGCTACAAAACTGCTATCTCAGTTTAAAACTAATGTTGAAGGTGAACTATTTCCTTTAACACGCGCCCTGGAGGGGGACGAAATCCGCCCCCCCCCCCGGTTTTTCGAGGATAGCGCGAAAACGGCGGCGCGCAGCGCCGCGGTTTTTTGCATACCTGTTCAGCAATGAACTTCCCACATTATGTAACATTATTGACCTCGGGTCATCTCAGGTCCGGTCACCAAACCAGGTCACGTGATGACCTCAACTCCAAAACGTTTGCAGTAGCACCACAGCCACAGTTTTAGGTTGATCGGTTTCAATCTTGCAGGATTGCATAAGGTCATAGATACCAACAATTTGTTTATCTCGGATTTCTAATATCGATGACCTAAGGTCAGGTCAATTTCGTGACCGCCAAAACTGTTTTGTCAATAACTACCGATATAATGAAGATAGAGAAGAGAAAATAGTACCAATGTGTTTGTCTTGACGAGACACGTCTGTCAATATGCAACATGATCAATTTGGGTCACCACTTTACCTTGACGTGAGGTCAAATTTATAAGTTGACCTAACCCGGTCACCATGAATATGATTCGAAGCGCCTTGACAAGACAAACACGATGGCGTAAAAACTTTTACATTATCTTTGTTAGGCAAAAAGTTATTTGCGAAAAACAGTTTTGCAAACAAAATCACCTTTCTGACATTTGATTACCGCTGGAGCCTAAACTATTGACCTGCGCTCAAATATGAGGGCACGTAAGTCGATTGCATTTGTCAAGGGCTTTCTATTGCTTTTTTCCGTTTGCTACTAACTATCATACTTCCCGAGATATTTGGGGGTGTTCGAAGCGAAGTCTTGAAAACTTGAAAATCTGACCCTTGATGACCTCTGGTGACCTCAATATTGACCTGTGAAAAAAAAGGAACGAAATACTTTCGAAAGAGCTCGTCTCGAGCTATCTAATGTGATTTTCCGCTTGTCGCTACGTTGCGTGGTTTTCGAGATCATAGGGGGCGAAATCCGCCCCCCCCCCCCCTCCCCTCTAGGGCGTGTAAGTATCAGAGGCCCTCCAGGGCGCGTGTTAAAGGCGAGGACGTTAAACATGATCGAACCAGTCGCACTTCCGCCATTCAAACAATAATACAGATGACCCGATCATGGCGTCAAATTCAATATGCATTTCAAGAAACTTTAGCTACCCATCTATGCACCGCATACGGCTAGGATGATCAACTTCGTTGCCAGGTTCTTGACAAAATATGTCCCTGCTCTCGGACCTCGAGGCCATTTGTGCATCTCGGCGGGCGCATATATACGACACACGCAGACGAAATAGCCGATACCCAGGGGCCCGGGAACAGGAGGGGGCAGCGGGGGCGCTTGCCCCCCCCCCCCCCCCAACATCTGGCCCGGGGGCGCCCCCCCCCCCCCCTCCCAACTTTGGCGTGGCAGAAGTTTCCCTAAAAGTGAGCTCTTTCAATTTTCTTCACAGAAAGTAAAAAAAATATGAAACCCTCCTTATGTCACTTTCATTTTGTGTATGGTTTTATTTTATAGCATGCCATATAATGTAAGTATTATATATAGCCTTGCCTGTATAGCAATATAGTATACCTTTCTTTTCCCTCCTTTTCTTTTTTCCGTTATATTTTATGAAATATAATGGAAAACTTCAATTTGTAAAATTTGGTAGCTGTTGTCTACTTGGCGCGTCGTCGTTAAAATGACGCACTGACGGCGAGAAACATCTGCTGCATTTTGTTTATCAGTTTATCCCACGTCAACGTTACGGATACGGTCAAACTGGCGTGTGGTCCTCTAGCTGTCCCCTCTGTCTCTGCCGACGGGGCGGCAATTGCAAGCAAGAGTTATCGTAAATGTCGTAGGTTACCGTGATACGGTTGAAGCGGTCGGAGCAGCCCACACGGTATCCGGACATATTTTCGTCCCGCATTTCTTCGTCGCGCATTTTTACGTCCGCTGATTTTCGTCAGCAGTTTTTCGTCCGCGCATAATTTCGTGGCGCATTTTCTCGTCTCGCATTTCTTCGTTTCCGCAATTTTTCGTCCAGCATTTCTTCGAATCCGCAAAACTTCGTCTGCGCAAATATTCGTTTCGCAGATCTTCGTCAGCGCTAATCTTCGTCTCACATTTCTTCGTTCGCAAATCTTCGTCTCGCATTTCTTCGTCCACAAATATTCGTCTGCGCAATTCTTTGTCTACGCAACTTTTCGTCAACGCAACTTTTCGTCTTTGTGAGGTATCCGGCCATATTTTCGTCCCGCATTTTATCGTCCGCAATTCTTCGTCTCGTATTTTTGTTTTCCGCAAATGTTCTGCCGGCATTTCGTCGAATCCTCAAAATAAATCGTCGTGGTTTGCGGAATTTTCCGTCCGCAAATCATCGTCTTGCATTTCTTCGTCTGAAAATTTTCGTCCGCTACTTTTGGCCTGCCCATTGCTTTCACAATTTTGTATTTGCACTATTCTTTGTCAGCAACATTGCTGACAACGTTGCTGCAAAGAGACGAAAAGTTGCGTAGACTAAAAGTTGCGTGGACGAAAAGTTGCGTAGACGAAGAATTGCGCAGAGGAATATTTGTGGACGTTGAAAAGCAACGTTGCTGACAAAGAATAGTGAAAATGAAAATTTGTGAAAGCAATGGGCTGGCGAAAAGTTGCGGACGAAAAATTTCCAGACGAAGAAATGCAAGAGAAATGCAAGACATAAAATTCCGCGACCGCGACGATTTGTTTGGAGGATTCGACGAAATGCCGGTAGAACATTTGCGGAAAAGAAAAATGCGAGACGAAGAATTGCGGACGAAAAATTCGGGACGAATATATGCCCGGATGACCGCACAGAGACGAAAAGTGGCGTAGACGAAAAGTTGCGTAGACTAAGAATTGTGCAGACGAATACTTGTGGACGAAGAAATGCGAGACGAAGATTTGCGAACGAAGAAATGTGAGACGAAGATTAGCGCTGACGAAGGTCTGCGAAACGAATATTTGCGCAGACGAAATGTTGCAAATTCGAAGAAATGCGGGATGAAAAATTGCTGAAACGAAGAAATGCGAGACGAAAAAATGCGCCGCCAAATTATGCGCGGACGAAAAACTGAAGACGAAAATCAGTGAACGAAAAAATGTGCGACGAAGAAATGCGGGACGAAAATCGGTCACGAAATCGCCCACACTGGTGGGCTTCTTCAAGGAAAAACGTCAGGCGTCAGGTATGATTATTTTATCAGACGACATGCGGGTTCGCATAGGCACACGGTTCATAGTAGGAAACGGGGGAGGCATGATTCCCACTTTTGTTCATAATTTGTTTGTTTTTCTGTTAACCTGCGCCGTGCCGGGGGCAGGGCGTTCAGATCCCCCCCCCCCCCCCTCCTAAGGTTTTTCGAGGATATCGGAAAAAAACGTCTGAGCGCAGCGCCGCCGTTTTAAGTAAGCTATTTGGGCATCAATTACTCACATTGTGTGAAATTATTGCCCACTGGTCATCTCAGGTCAGGTCACCAGGCCAGGTCACACGTGACCCTACCTCCAAAGAAGTTTGCGGTCGTACCACTGCCACAACAGTTTGTGCCGATCGGTTACAAACTTACAAGATTTCATGAGGTCATAGGCACCTACAATTTGAATATTTAAGATTGTGTATATACGCGACCCAAGGTCGGGTGAATTTCGTGACCTCCCCGACCCCATTATAAGTCAATTAAAATGCTTCCTATTCCAAGGATACGCATTATATCAGTCTAATTCCTTCTGGATTATGTTATCATAGGATAGCCTTGATGATTGGTGTGCAATGTGTGTTCAGTGACCCCTACAGAGTCAGCCGAGGTCATCTGAGGTCACCAACACTGTGTCAATAACTCTCGATAGAATTCATATAAAGAAGTGAAACCGGCATAAATGTGTTTGTCTCGTCGAGACACGTCCTGCAATGTGCAACATGACCTACTTGGGTCACCACTTGACCTTGACCTGAGGTCAACTTTATAAGTTGACCTACACTGGTCAACATGAATGTGATTCGAAGCGCCTTGACGAGACAAACACGATACCGTCAAAATCCTTGCCTTATCTTTATTAAAGGGAGATAATCACCGTTTTCCACAAAAATGGAGTTAGCACCTTAAATCAATAGACGATGCCAAAATATCATGTAAATTCATCACATTTTGCATATAAACATTCCTACCGAAAGAAGATATTGGCAGTTTCCTACTGATAAGCGATTCACGCTTATATCGGTCGGTACTCAGCAAGTACTCGATGACGAATTCAGTAAATTAGCCTCCCTACGCATTGTTATTTATCATGAAGGTATGCAATATGTTTCCTCCACTCTATTTTTTGTTAATATGTGCCAATTGTTTATGAACAATCAACAATCATTTGAAAAAGGTGCATTTAAATCGGCAGTTTAGCTTGGCACCGGCCGGCCGGTGCCAAGCTAAACTACGGCGGCCTATTTAGTGTCGGCGATTTGTTTACAAGTGCCCATTCAACAGCGTCGAACAGATTGATGCAAAAGCGCCAGATGTTGCGCTCTCAAATAGTGGAGGGAAAGTACCGATCATTAATTTTCCCAAACTTCCAACTTTGAATTAGGGCATAATTTTATTTTATTCTTAAATTTAGATCACAACATTTTAATACCATAACGGTAACCAAATAAGTTGTTGCTAACACAATCAAAAGGTGATTATCTCCCTTTAAGTAAAAAGTTATTTGCGAACAACTATTTGCCCAAAAATATCCTTGTTGACCTATGATGACCTCTGGAGCCTAAACTATTGACCTGAGCTAAATGTTTTTGCCACTGTACTGATTGCACATGTTGACTTGCTATTACTATTTTCCGTTCGTTCCTAGCTATCATATTTCCCGGGATATTTGGGGGTTTCTGGATCGATGTCCTAAAAATGGAAAATCTGACATTTGATGACCTCTGGTGACCGCACTATTGACCTGAGACCCGAACCAAAAAATGTCCGAAATAGTTTCAGTGATTTTTGAGGAGCTTTCGAACAGTTGTTTTCGGCTTTTGTCTACGTCTCAAAGGAACCGAGTTTGTGACGGGGCGTCGAATCCCCCCCCCCCCTCTCTCTCTGCATGGCGGAGGTGGCGCCGAGCACCAGCACGGAGCGAGTTAATCTTCAATGAGGAAAAATTGATAATGAAAAAGTGCACCAAGATGAGAAGTAAGAAGTCTGCCAAAATATTTTTTCGCCCCCCCCCCCCAACTTTAAAATCGTTCCCGGGCCCCTATCGATACCCACTACGATGAACGCTGCATTTCTCATTACTGCCATACAGAAACCTGCGGCATGGCAGAAACCTGCGGCAGCCAGCCAGCGGCAGCCTGAAAGAATCTAGCTGGCGACTTCCCGATCGCGCAAAGAAGTCAACCACTTCGCTGACAGATGACATTATAATGTCATCTGTCAGCCATGCCGACAGATGGTCTCTCGACAATGGTCTTTTCGAGAGACCATTGTCGCTCGAAAAGAGGATAGTCTTCTCCACCTTACTGAACATCCTCTCCGCCTCCGCCATTGTAACCGGAAGAACGGCAAGGACCTACAGGAAAAAGGATGGATTTTAACCGATTGGTTCTATGTAAACGTGATAATTAACCTGTAAACTTGTAAATGTGGTGATAATTATTAAAGTTATAAATTACCCCTCGCACTGGTGGGGGTAATTTCTCATTTTGACCCCCCCCCCCCGAGGTTTTTCAACAATAACGGGAAAACAGTGGCGCACAGGGCCGCCAAATTTGCCAAAATTGCCAAAAATTGCCCAATTTTGCCCAGTACCGTTCTAAAAACGCAAATATAGCAGGCATTTTACTTCACGTCTTGGGGGGAGGGGGCAAAACATAGTTTTGCCCCCCCCCCCCTTGAACGGTCTTGGGGGCATGACTCCGTTGCCCCCCCCCCCCCCTGGATCCGCCCTTGCCTACAAGACATGTGGGCTCTGGACAGCAAGGCCGGCAGAGCCATGTTGTCACTGCACTCTGAATCCAAGCGCCGATATTAAATTGCGTTAAATGTTCGCGAAATGTGATGTGGTGACCTAATGTGCATTTAAATGCACTTTCCGATGAATTCTCTGGGAATTTAGCATACTTTAATCGGAATAAATGGATGGGGAAATTGTATGACACTCAGAACGTGATTTTTAGTATACATTTTCGTCGATATTTGGGTTAGAAACAGTTGGAATCAGCATTTCATTGAAAGACTTCAAATGGATACGCATTGGGTATGCTGTGTCCGTGGCATTGGAGTGAATTAAAGTTAACTTTTAATTAAATTAGAATATACTTTTTACACTTGCAGCGCAGCTTGCTGAAGTTTTGAGTAGCTGAGTTGACAACAATTATACGTGTGCTGTAAAAATTTCATTAAGATTGGTTAATTAGTTTGGGAGATAATCATGTTTTGATGACGTCATGTTGGTGGAAAAAACGATAAATATTTGAAAAATCGAAGAAAACAGTGTTTTGAATCAAATTACAAACGGAAATCACCAAAGATACAAAATGGCATTATCTTTAAAATGGCAATCTCGGATTTCTGAAATTTTGGGTTTTTGACCCCTAAAATAAAAATAAACGTATTTTTTTTGGAAAAATCACCACACAATCAACATTTTCAAAGATGTTAGAAAAACTGGAATATATGTGAGAGAACTGAGTATGGATAATACCCAAACCAAATTTCAAAGCAACATCTCTTTTTTTGACTGAGTGATGGCCAGACTTGTCAATGATTCCTATTTGTCATGAGTTGATTCACAGTGATTCACGGACCATAATGAATGATTCAATCATGATTAAATCACTCAAAATTGCCATAATGAATGATTCAATCATGATTAAATCACTCAACATTATTATAATGAATGATTCAATCATGATTCAATCACTCAACATTAACACTAATGAGTCGATTCACAGTGACTAACGGCTAATATGAGTGGCTCATGAATGATTCATTCACAACGACTCGCAATGTGGATAACTATCCTTAATGCCAGACAGCTCTCTTTGCAGTTTGCAGTCATTCAAAACCCTTGTAGAAATTTTAATGACGTCATTGAATGTTGTCATTGAATTATGAAAATAGTTAGGTTAGTTAGATAAAAGCAGGGGGCGGCCGTGGGCGTGGCGCGACGACAAAGAGGGCACGACGCCAATTGCAGGACATTTGCTAAAATGGGAAATAGGCTGTTTATTTTAATTATAAAATGATATTTATAATATGTATTATAATTGCAAATTCCAAGTTCCAAAAGCATTAATGACTACGTTTCGCTTTTTTAAGCGAATAGAACATTTATTTTGATTTTGTATTAGGTATTCTTCTTTATAAAGCATGATGTGGAATAAAGCGGCGCAGATGCGACAGTGATATTTGGGCCATGCGGAGGTCATGTAAATGTTTGTTTATTATTTAGTTTTTGATATGGAATCGCTCAAAGAATCATTTCTAACCTAACCCTAGCCTATAAATTAGGAAAAGGCGGGTACCTTTTGATAATTTTTCGTGTGAAAAAGATGTGCGTGTACTGTGTGTTTTATGAACCGAAGTGTTAGTTAGTTACCTTATCTAAGTACTTAGGTAGCTACCCCTAACCCTACTAGTACCAAGGTACCTAGTTACGGCTGATTGAACTGTGACTTTGTGCCCACTGGGGTTGGACACAAAGCCTCGCTTTCTTCACGCATAGATGAATTACAGGCCACAGCTCAGGACAAGAGCTCATATAATTGGCCATTAAGTGCCTGGTTTGTCCACAGGGCACAGATGAATGCTGGGCCGCTGGCATATTTTTGGAACAGTTTATGCTGTTCGACCAAAAATAATGATTCTTTGAGCGATGCATGATTCAATCAGCCTGTGTTCTCTGTATGAATTATTCAATCAGTGACTCACAACAGGTTTGCTCATGAGGTGAATCGATTCATGAGTGATTCATTTGAAATAAGAATGATTCAATCAAAAGTAGTCAATTCCCATTGAATCGTTGACAAGTCTGGTGATGGCTCCCTAAGTATAAGAAACTCATGACGTCATTGTTTTAAATAACTTTTTTGACTTTTTTTTAACAAGATACGAGCAAATAATTAGCTTTTCTGTATTTCTGAGACAAAACTGGTCTAGGAACATGCCTTTTTATTTACATTTATCAATTTCTAATTTTGAGGTTTTCTGACAGCAAAATCGCTGTTCTGGACGTGGTCGATCCGAGGTCATTCACTTGACCTGGAAGGTCACCCGTTGACATGAAACCTCAAAATCGCATACTGTTAGATTCCTCTCATGAAGAGGCAACATGCTGGTTCTTACTGCATTGCTCTAAATTACTTGGTTTGGAAGTTAACAGGGGGTGGCCTGTCAGCCCCCCCCCCCCCCCCCCCCTGTAGGGCGAAGGTGAAAAAGCTCCCGTAGGGCGAGGGTTAAAGTGAATTAAACTGAATTAAAGTGAATTAAAGTGAATTAAAGTGAGTTAAAGTGAGTTAAAGTGAGTTAAAGTGAATTAAAGTGAATTAAAGTGAAATAAAGTGAATTAAAGTGAATTAAAGTGAATTAAAGTGAATTAAAGTGAATTAAAGTGAATTAAAGTATATTTAAATATATTTTACTCACAGTCTTGCATGTTGAAATGGCATTTAAACACTCGTAAAATCATTTAAACACGCGTGCATAAATAATCTAACGCGTGTTTTAATACCATTTAAACATGCAAAATTGTGAATAAATAAATATTCAACTGAGTTAGTCGTCGTTTTATCTGGGGTGATGCAATTGCACAATGCTGCCATGAATAACACGGTCTCCGGTAAGCATGGAACGTATCGGCACATCGTATTCCCGGTGAAATATTAAGCTCGGGTACCACCTACAAACCGATCTATGCAACTTAAGCCACCGAAAAACGACGGGGATCCCGGACACCGAGGCGATTTAATGGTACACGACAATGCTGCCATCTATGGGCAGCAATGCAAAGTATGCCAGATCAGTCGCGGTTTTGGTCCTCCTGTGGCTAAACCATTGCATCGATTGAAATGAAACCTGGCATGCGTAGATGTCACCGATCAGTCTCCACACAGTGTGACATATAGCGCGAGAAATGTCACCTGTCACCTTGTAGCGGTTAAATAGAGCAAGCATTGCAAAACATTGACCACTTGGGTGTCAAGGCGCGCCCGCGAATTTGTGGAAATTGTGGTCAAATTTCGTTCCATCTTACTCAGAACGCTTTTCCCCGTCGACTGGTGCCCAGAAATGGAGTATTCGACGCAAATTGTGCTAAATGGGTCACCCTAGCCCACATGTGACGTTCATGTCGTCCCAAACAATCACGAACAGCACATATTTTTTATCAGAAAATCCCCCCCCCCATTTTACATTCCCTGAATACACCTACGATGTTGTATTTTTTTTTTGTCTTTTGATATATTAAAGATCAGTACATTTGAAGCTCAAAAACGTTTGGGGCATGTAAATCGGTCGAGCCACATGGCTGCAATGACCTTTCAAAAAACACCCAAAATTTTCGTATTTTTTGCCCCCTGGTCCCCCATTTTTGAATAAAAAAAAAATTCGAGGTCCAAAAAGAGAGATCTTGTCATGACGAATCGAATGGCGTTTGCCCCATTGAAATCGACCTGGCGGTTCTCGAGATCTTGGGGAGGGGGGCGGCAGAATCTGCCCTCCCCGCAGATTAACTAATTTTGGCCGCCCGCAGGGAATAGGGTTAAGATGGTGCTTGATACACTATGGCCGTAAGTGATACAGGCTGCCTCCTAGTTCTTTTTTTAACTCCCCTTAGTCATTTTTAATAATTTCCCTTGTCTTTTCAGTAACACCTCATTCTTTGAAATATATGAAGTGGTCCTACCCTCACTTTTGAAATATCACAAAGGTCATTTATTTCGTGAAAGTCATTATGAATGTGCATTGATGGACATTGGACGCCATGTGACATTCGTTGTCAGAGCGCCCTTAACACGCGCCGTGCCGGTGCTCGGCGCCACCTTCGCCGTGCCGGGGGACGTTTCGACGCCCCCCCCCCTCTAACTCGGCTCCTATGCAACGTAGACAAAAACTGAAAACACCGTTCGAAAGCTCGTCAAAATGCATTTTGAAACTATTAAAGCATTTTTTTTATCAGGTCAATATTGAGGTCACCAGAGGTCATCAAGGGTCAGGTTTTCAAGTTTAAGGACTTCGCTCCAGAAATCCTCAGATATTACAGGAACTATGATAGCTAGGAACACACGGAACAAAAGCAATGCAAAGCTCTTGAAAAATGAAATCACCATGGCGTCCTTATATTTTAGCTCAAGTCAATAGTTTAGGCTCCAGAGCTCATCAAATGTCAAAAAGGCTATGTTTTAGCAAAACAGTTTTCACATTTTGTTTTGTTTTATCTAACAAAGATAGGGAAATAATTTTGACGCCATTGTGTTTGTCTCGTCAAGGCGCTTCGTATCATATGCATGAGGACTAGGTTAGATTAGCTTAGAAATTTGACCTCAGGTCAAGGTCAGTGGTGACCCAATTAGGTCATGTTACACATTGAGAGACGTGCCTTGGCGAGAAAACACATTCGTACCAGTTTCACTGCTCTATCTTGATTTGGTCGAGAGTTATGGGCAAAAAAAGTGTTGGTGACCTCGGGTGACCTCATCTGACCCTGGAGAGGTCACTGAAAACAAAAATTGTACATGAAACTTCAAGAATGACCTATGATAACATGATCCAGAAGGAATTGGGCTGATATAATTCGTATCCTCAGAATAGGAAGCATTTGATTATTTCCCCATTGACTTATAATGGGGAGGTCACGAAATTGACCCGACCTTAGGTTACCGATATAGAAGAAAAAAATCCGAGATGAACGTATTGTAGGTACCATTGCCCTTATGAAATTGTGTAAGTACGAAATCGATCGGCCAAAAACTGTGGCTGTTGTACGACCGGAAACATTGTTTAGAGGTGGGGTCACGTGACCTGGTCTGGTGACCTGACCTAAGATGACCCGAGGTATTTTGTACATGATGTGCGCAATTGATGCCCGAACAGCTGGGCCAAAAACGACGGCGCTGCGCGCCGCCGTTTTTTCGCTATCCTCGAAAAACCATAGGGGGCGTCTAAACGCCCCACCCCCTCGGCACGGCGCGGGTTAAACACCAATCATCATCAATGTGCATTGTGCACTGTGTGTTGCATTATTAAGTTTGGTTAGTGGTTAGTGGTTACTGGTTTGTGTATGCCGTATCCTGCGGTGTATGCTACTTAAGATGGTATAACTATACACTACTTATTTTTCAGGACCTCACTTCCTCTTGTGAGCAATATCTTCAATCTTGATATAATAATCATGTGTTCTATTTTGTATTTACATTAATTTATTGAATTTGGAGCAAATTTCCTGGATATATTGTGTGAAGGTGTGACAAAAAGAAGATTAGGCTGACCGGCAAGTGTCCAAAAATGTATGAGCCTGACCGACCGATTACCAAATCGCCAATCGGTCACAACATTTTAGCGGTTACCAAAATTTTGGTAACCGATTGGCACCACTAGTACACACTAAGGTCCGGCTTATTTTCTCCTCTAGTGTATGTTTGACGGCGAATGCACCGGCGCCCAGGTGGGCCTCTGAGACAACTTCGTCATGGGGGGATCAAAATTACCCCCCCCCCCCCAGTAACTCGAAAACTAAAGGTACTAGATAGACGCGGAAAAGAGCGTTCGAAAGCTCGACATTGACATTCGAAGTTACTTCAAATAGTTTTTCCTCAGGTGAACATTGAGGTCACCAGAGGTCATCCAAGGTCAAATTTGCCAGTTTTTGGACATCGGCTTCAAACATTCCCAAATATCTCGAAAACTGTGATAGCTAGGAGCAAACGGAAAAGGGCAATAGCAAATACATTGAAATTCGCAATCGGGAAGGTGTCCTCAAATATGACCACAGGTCAATATTTAAGGCTCCAGAGGTCATGACAAGTCAAAAAGTCTGATTTAGGCAAAACTGATTTTCGCAAATAACTTGTTACTGAATAAAGATATAGCAATATTGTTGCCACTATCATGTGTATCTCATCAAGGCGCATTGTAACATATTACTTGTGACCTAGTTAGGTCAAATTAAACAAATTGCCTCAGGTCAAGGTCATTCGGTGACCCAAGTAGGTTATGTTGCATATAGGGAGACGCGGCTTGACGAGACAAACACAGTGATGCCATCCACTAGTCTGTATCTTTATTTGATCAATAGTTATTAGCAAAACATTGATGATGACCTCAGATGACCTCATAAGACCTTGCAGGGGTCACTGAGCAGCAATTGCACCTGGGTCATTAATAATGAGCTAAAATAACATGATTATGAAAAAATTGGCTTGATACCATGCAGATTCGTTGAATAGTAAGCATTTGTATATGTTCCCATTCACTTCTAATGGGGAGGTCAGAACATTTACCTGAGCTTAGGTCACCGATATGAAAAAACAAAAATCCGAGATATACGGGTTCGAGGTACTCATGACCTCATCATATCCTGCAAGTTTCAAATATTTCCGACCAAAACTGTAGCTTTGGCACGATCACAACATTGTAGGAGGTAAGGTCACTTCAAGTGACCTGGTAACCTGACCTGAAATGACCTGGGGTAAAAACTTTAACAACGTGTGGGTAACTGATGCCCAAATAGCTATGCAAATTTTGGCGTCGCTCCGCGCCGCTGTTTTCCTGGTATGATCGAAAAACCGCCGGGGGGTCAAAATGACCCCCACCCCACCAGGGCGCGGGTTAAAGGGAGATAATCACCTTTTGATTTTGTTAGCAGTAATTTCTTTGGCTACCGTTATGGTATGACAACGTTGTTATCTAAATTTAAGAATTAAATAAAACTATTCCCTAATTCAAAGTTGGAAGTTTGGGGAAATTAATTATCGGTATTTTCCCTCCACTATTGGAAAGCGCAACATCTGGCGCTTTTGCATCAATCTGTTCAACGTTGTTGAATGGGCACTTGTAAACAAATCGCCGACACGAAATAGGTCCCCGTAGTTTAGCTTGGCACCGGCCGGCCGGTGCCAAGCTAAACTGCCGATTTAAATGCACCTTTTTCAAATGATTGTTGATTGTTCATAAACAATTGGCACATATTAACAAAAGATAGAGTGCAGGATACATATTGGCCGTTTCCACAATGTTTTTGTATTGCGTTGGTACCATCCGTAAAGTACCACATTCCTAAGGGACCTAACCACATTCCTGAGGAACCTAATCGAAAACGCATGAAATACACTGTTTGGGGCGGTGAAATAATGATGTCTTCAAAAACATCAAAATAGCCGAAAAATGCTGCACATAAACGTCGGATATGACAAATTTCAATAAAATCTCGTTTGAATTTCCCGGGTACTTTAGGATTTGTTCCGACTCGGCGAGCGGAACCAAACTAGAACTGGCATATTAGGTCCCTTAGGAATGCGGCTGGTACCTAACACAGGAACAATTTAAAATGAATTGTTGACCAATCAGCGCTTTGGACCAGGAGATGAGGAATGCGCAATAAACAGCACTGTGTCTTAGTTTAACTGACACCTTAGTGCTGAACTACGAGACCGACATTGACCAATCAGAGCGTAGATTCTGGTCTGTCTGTATGTATCCTGTCGTCTGATCGGTGAAGCCGTGGGCTTGGGCTCTCTGGCGTCGTGATAAAGTGAACCACGTCATTCGTTTTTGTTTTTCATGGTGGATACGGTGGTATTTAGCACGTTTGTTATATTATTCCTGCCTACATGGCTATTTCAATTTGAAGATTCCCAACAGCGGAAATGGACGGTGAGTTTAAATATTGAATACCGTGCTCAGCTGTTCCCTCCAAGCATATCTAAGTGGATAAATAATCGAAAAAAATATGCGAGATACCAGCCACATGTGTCTTGGAAGGCTATATCAATATGGCTCCAGGGCAATGTTATAGGGCTCTCATTGAAATAATCATAAAATGACCTCTTTCTTATTAACTTTATGTTAAGACATCCAAATTTTATCAAGCATTCATCCATTTCTAGAGTATTAGGTATAATACAATTTAACTTACATAAACTAGCCTAACCAAACCTAACCTAATACATGGAGCTGGTTTCAATGTTTTTTAGAACAGTCAAGCAGCCGATGTCCTCAATATATTTGTGATTTTGGTTATATTAAGTCATTTTGTGTTTGTTATGGTGATGAAGCTAGTTGTGTTAAATTTATTCCCCTGGGGTCATAATCATCAATCATACTGAGGAATGCTCGTCTATAGGCATTGGACGGGGGTCAGTGTCCTGAATTTCGCAGATGTGAGTGGAAAACCACAACCAATTGAACATTTTTGTCATACCTTCATGATAAATAACAATGCGTAGGGAAGCTAATTTACTGAATTCGTTACCGAGTACTTGCTGAGCAACGACCGATATAAGCGTGGATCGCTTATCGGTAGGAAACTGCCAATATCTTTCGGTAGGAATGTTTATATGCAAAATATGATTAATTTACATCATATTTTGGGCTTTGGCCTCGTCTATCGATTTCAGGTGCTAACTTCTTCATGATAAATAACAATGCGTAGGGAGGCTAATTTACTGAATTCGTTTCCGAGTACTTGCTGAGTACCGACCGATATAAGCGTGGATCGCTTATCGGTAGGAATCTGCCAATATCTTTCGGTAGGAATGTTTATATGCAAAATGTGATTAATTTACATCATATACGAGGCTTTGGCCTCGTCTATCGATTTCAGGTGCTAACTCCATTTTTGTGGGAAAAGGTGATTATCTCCCTTTAACCTTGCCCAGGGCCATACATAGGCCTCGCTTTTCAAGTCCAAATGCTGGAGGTGATGGATGATCCCCTGGGATCGTCATCTTCATTTATTGTTATGATAAGAATCAAATAAATATTATGCTTTGTTTGATGGCTGATGATTTTTTTCAAGAAAAGTTCTCAAATGTTTACAAGCTGTAATTATGGTACCTACCTAATGGTTCAAATGACTCAATAGTGGATGGTGGTTTTATGAAGTGTCCTGATTGGATGAAAATTGAGTCCCTCAGTCAGTCTGTAGGTCTTCGCTTTTGACAGACATTGAGTGAGTTGAACTTTAAGGTTCAATTTCACATGACATGACAGAAATAAGCCAATTCTCGTCTTAAAAAAATTGGTTAATCAATTATTAGTGGCTTCAGTAGGTACAGAGTTTGTGATATTGCAGAAACTCATTACAAATTGTGTTTATCAGAATGAGCAATTCAGTTTTCGGCATGTTATTTACCCATGATATATACAATTTGCAAAGTTATTACCAGTAAAACGCCTTTTTGGGCGATGACCGAGCGGGCGTGCTCTAGTAAAGCTAAAACAGGTATGAAATATGAAACGGTACGGGAGCATATGTGGTAGTAACACATAGTCCTGTTAGTCCTTTTAGTCCTCCATAAAAAAATGCCTGGCCTCCCTGCATGCCAACATACAAATTAAGTTGTATTAAATTGTCCATGATCTCCTTTCTCGAATCCGCCCAAAGGGAGTACGTCCTGAGCACTGCATGCTTCAGCGTATACAAAATTAATGCTCAGATTAATAATGCCATTTTTGATCAAGAATGATTTGTGTTCATTTTTTTATTTAGTCCGAATGTTTTTGAATGGATGGATTTCCGAGGTCAGGCCCCGCGCTAAGCATAGCTTGTTGCGCAGGCCCTGACCCCACCACCCGATCAAGCAATTCCTGGCGTCCGGCAAAATTGAGAAGCGAGAGTTTGACGTGCCCGACATACCTGGACACGGTCCGCCCCGCCCTCTGACGTCACCTGCCTTGAGTGTGACCGCTGCCACCGGCTTCAGGCCATCCCAGTCAGGGGGAAATAGCGAGCGCCGAAGCGACTCGAACCCGGGCTGCCACTACCAGGTGAGGTCAGAAGCCCGGCGCTCTCTCAACTGAGCTACAGGGGGTCATTTCGACGTTTGCGTGTGCCACGCGATGTGTTACCACCCCTATCAGAACGCACCATACCAAAATAAAAATTTATTTGATGGTCCTATCCAATGGTGAAAACCCAATCTCAATCAGAGCAGTGGTTGCAAAGTTATTAGCTTCCGAAAATCGTCTGTATGGCCGGGTCGGCCCGGTTCGGGTCGGGTCAAATGTAATAAAATCAAAATTTCAAGTAAAATGGTCAAATGTAAATTTGTCTGGTAAGTTGACGAGAAACCTCACGGGCGCTTCGCGCTCGGTAATAATATAAATTATTGTCACTTGCACGTGTCGTTCACTGGTCGATTACCGCCATTTAGGAGGGCGGATCAAAATCTATATCTCCCTCAAAATAAGAACTGTCGGGCGAATAATGTCATTATTGGCCCGACATGTAATTATTGGTCTGGTTTTTAATGACCGGCTATATGACACATAAATATATTATTGGCCCGGCTATATTATTGGCCCAGCTATGACACATAAATATGTGTCCTAGTTAAGTAACAATAATACAAATAACGTGACATTTGTCGGTCGAATGGGTTTTGAAAGGCCGTTCACCATTGTCAGAAGCCCATCATAACACTTGGCGTCCCTCGCTGCGCTCGGGCCGCTCAGCATCATGTCGGGCTTCTGATAATGGTGTTGAGCCGTTCAAAACCCATATCGCCCTCCAAAGTCACGCTATTGTACTATTGTAAAATATTATTAATAAACTATTATATAAATAAGGACCAGAATCAGCTTATTTTTTCCTATCAGGTCATGAACAATTAAACATCAAAGTTGAAATTGAATTGCAAAGTGTGTACTAAGTGGGTAATTGACCCTATATATCCCATATACTGGCCCTATACTGGCGGATCCAGCGGGAGGCATCAGGGGCAAATGCCCCCCCCCCCCCCCCCCCCGCAACGGAAATCTGGGGGGGGGGCATTCAATACAGGTATGCCCCCCCCCCCCCACCCTGCGCGTTCCCGATTTATCGTAAAGTCGTAAAAATTGTCAAAATCCAGCGGTCAAAATCCAGCTATCCACAGTAAAAAAACGAAAATTTCGCGCCGCTTCGCGGCATGACAACTTTCGCAATTGGTTATACAAATTTGGGAAATGGGAAAATGAATTTCATTAAGTGTCTGGCAGAGGCTCTTCTTGGCGTTAATTGCTGGCATTGGCGGATCCAGGGGGGTCAGGGGGCAAATGCCCCCACCCCCACAAGAATATGGGAGGGGCATTCAATACAAGTATCCCCGCGCGTTCCCTGAACTGAACGTGAAAATCAATGATCTTAGGAGAAAACTTCATGAAAACGGAAGTTTTTTCCCGAGTGATTGAATTTGAAGTTTGTATGTATCCCTTTATTTCAATGATGGAACAAAACAGCGCAACTGATACAATTCAAGCAAATACCTTGAACACTATGATAGATGTCAACGTCAAACTTTCAGTATCTTATGCATGCTGCATCAATGATACGTCTTCCCACCAAATTCCAATGACATTGATGTAGTATTTTGGGAGATAATGATGTTTTAATGACGTCATGTCATGCCATTCTTGGTGGAAAAACGATAAATGTTTTAACAATTGTAGAAAATAGTTTTGAAATATATTACAAATAAAAACGCCAGAAGAAAGGAAATGACATTCTCTTCAAAATGGCTATCTCGGATTTGTATATATAAATAATTTGAGAAGTGAATTTCTTAAGCTCGAATACCAAAATAAGGTGACTGGCCCAAATCCGCGGAGGGAAAAATGGGGGTACATTATTTCCACAAAAAAAAAGATCCCCCCCCCCCCCCCAGAGAGGCTGGGTGTGCCCCTAGTAGTTTTGTAACCGTGGCGACGCCCCTGTTTGGAAATACGCCACTTGATTCCCCCCCCCCCCCTCCGCCCCCTCCGTCCCAAACCCACAGCTAGTCCCCCCCCCCCTGAGTGAAATCCGGAAAGTTCATGGGGTTTGTGTCCCTCTAGGCCGGGGCGCCCTCCTCTGGGTATGACACCCCCTGGCAGTGGACCTCCCCCCACACACACACACACGCATACACAGACACAGGCACAGGCACATGCACATGCACATGCACATGCACATGCACATGCACATGCACATGCACATGCACATGCACATGCACATACACATACACACACTTTGTAGAAGGTAGCGACGCCTCTGTGTTCGAGTGACTGTTCGTATTGATGGTTAGTGCGACATGCACCACGGTTTGATGTTTGCATGTTCGGTGGTTAATGGCCACGGCCTAGTGAGAGGAAATGTTGATGCAGCTATGGATATATCCTAGGTCTTTTACGAAGTGTAAAAGAGTTAAGATTCTTCTGAACTGTTTGTAAAAAGCAAAGTAAAATTTATTGTATTTGTGAGCTGCGCTATGTACGTACATGCGCATGGGCAGCAATGTCCCACCCTGATGGTGTGGGTTCGAGCATTACTCACCATTACGATGGAATTGCATTTAATTTACATCAATTGAATCCATAGAAGGACAATCCAGGTCACAGGCCTTCACTGGGCGTGGTCCGGGCATGCGCCGGTTTAGCTGCATACATTAATGTCCATGGCCGATTAAGGAGGCAGTAGTATGCAGATTATCCAAATTCAACGCCCAGCTTTCGTGTCCAGTGGACTTGCGGGAAAATATCAGGACACTCACCTTGACAGTACAGCGCGGTCTCATAAAGAAGGCTGTCAATTACCCGCAGCTAAATTAACGGCATAATAGTCGTGCCGGTAGTGTTGCTGGCACGCGGCCTGCCGGACGGGCGGGGCTTGGCTATCTGTTTACAGGCACGCCGGCGCTGGCAAAGCGCAGTATATATCACGGTGCACTTATCACCCGCGGCGGCGCTGAACTCAAGATTCGTCTCTGGTTTGCAGGCCAAGGGCGATGCCAGGAAGCAGTGCCATAATCCCATCTGACTCTGGGTTTATTTACAAGCCGTTGATGTAACCCATTTCGACTAATCTGTCTTGCCGTACAATCTTCATCAGCGTCTCATCGCGTCTGACGAACGGCTGTGAAACCCTGCTGATTCGTTCGTCAACCATTTGCATTCTCGCATGCATACTGCACTGCTAACTTGTGATGTAAATCTTACAATCTAAGGTCTTTATTATTTGATAAATTAACAGAGCGACGAGGTTAAAATGTTCGACGGGTGAAACGTACAGATGAAATTACTCGTTAGCAAAGGTCTCCGAACATCATTTCCGTCTTTCAAATGATTTAACGGCTGTAGTCTGCATAAGCAGCTTGATTACGTTGTGGGCAGATGGTTCAGTTGAGCGGAACAAACTCAGCAGGTTGGACTAAACTGCAAATCGGCATTAAGCGCTGTCGGGAAATAATGTGTATGGAATAAGTTACATCAGCAGATTTGAGCTTAAGTCCCTGTTATCCCAGCGTAATGTTGATTTATGCTAACAAAGCAAGACAATTATTAAAGTTGATTTCAAAATTTTGCCGGCAAATGCCAGCAATGCTCAGCGGAAGATTTTTTGTACAAAGCACTGCTTCGATGAGATAATATTTGACGCGTCCGATTCTTTCGCTGAATGAAGTGCCTTTATTTGGCTATGCAGCCTTGATCTTTTTTGCGACTGAATTCCAAGGCTCTGCTTGTTTGCGTTGAGCTTATCTTGGTTTTGCATAAACAGCAACTGTATGCTGGGGCATTCCACGACAAATCGACCAAGACTTGACACCCTCATATTTTTATAAATTCTGAAAATGGGTTTATGGGGTAATCTCGGGCGCTAAAGCCAGCCGTGACAATCTTTAAAGTTATAGCCTCGAGCATTTTTGAGAGGTCATGTTGTAAGGCCATCTTTGATCGCCTGTAGCTTGTCAACGAACAGCACGAACGCAATATAAGTGCATATGGTTGAGCTCGCACTGATGCGAGGAAACTTTTGGCAATTTCGGATTCGTCATTTTTTTTTACCCGTGACTTCGTGACCTAGTTTTCCATGTAATACCTGTGACAACTGAAAATTTGTATTTTTTTCTGTATCCAAATCAGTCTCTATGAATATTCTTTAAAAAAACGTTTTGCTTATAAATGGTACTTTTAAGCTTCGCAAAAACTCCGGTAGACGGCGCTGCGAACACATATCTGTGTATCTTCGGACTGGGTAGATATCGAGATGCAGTAAACGACAGTGGATAGGTCTAAGTATTCTGAGACGTAAATGTATGAATTCTTCTGTGATCTGAGGTCAAGGTCGTATTTAAGGTAAAATATTACAGGTAGCGCTTTGAACATATTTCTGTGTATCTCTGGACTGGGTAGATATATCGAGATGCGGTACACGACAGTGGATAGGTCTAAGTATTCTGAGACGAAAATGTAAACTACTTTTGTGATATAAGTTCCAGGGCAAGGTCATATTTAAGGTCAAATATTGAAATTGCGACCTTAAATATCACCTTGACCTTGACCTCAGATCACAAAAAGTATTTTTACATTTTCGTCTCAGAATACTTAGACCTATCCACTGTCGTTTACTGCATCTCGATATCTCTAGTCTCTACCCAGTCCGAAGATACACAGATGTGTTCGCAGCGCCACCTACCGGAGTTTTTGCGAAGCTTAAAAGTACTCTTTATAGGCAAAACTTGTGTTTAAAGAAAATTCATAAAGACTGATTTGGCGTCAGAAAAAAAAAGTTGCCACAGGTCAAGGTATTTCATGGAAAACTAGGTCACGAGGTCACAGGGTTATTTTTTATGTAAAAATCCGAAGCTGCCAAAACTTTCCTCGCATCAGTGCGAGCTCAACCATATGAATTGTATTACGTTCGTGCTTTTCGTTGGCAAGCTACAAGCGATCAAAGATGGCCTTACAACATGACCTCTCAAAAATGCCCGAGACTATAACTCGGTGACCGTTGATCTGAAAATTTGATTATCACAGATGGGTTAAGAGCCCAAGACTACCCTGCAAACCCATTTTAGAATTTTCACAAATATGAGGGTGTAAAATTTAATTATTTCCGGTCGATTTGGCGTGGAATTCCCCTGCTAGTTCCACATACACACATAGCTGTTTGGAAACAACGAAACATAATAAATCCATAAGTTATTGCGCAAAAGCCTCTTAAAATGCAGCTTAAATTGAAATGCCGTGACAAATTATTCTGTCATGACTTATACAAGGTTATGACGTGTTTACATTTTAGTCCTCCCGCGACGATTAAGGACACATTTGGCTGGCCACTCGGTATGTGCGCAGCGGAGTACCCCGGTAGTTGACGCGCAGCGGAGCACCGCAGCGGAGTACCCCGGTAGTTGACGCGCAGCGGAGCACCGCAGCGGAGTAACCCGGTAGTTGACGCGCAGCGGAGTACCGCAGCGGAGTACCCCGGTAGTTGACGCGCAGCGGAGTACCGCAGCGGAGTACCCCGGTAGTTGACGCGCAGCGGAGTACCGCAGCGGAGTACCCCGGTAGTTGACGCGCAGCGGAGTACCGCAGCGGAGTACCCCGGTAGTTGACGCGCAGCGGAGTACCGCAGCGGAGTACCCCGGTAGTTGACGCGCAGCGGAGTACCGCAGCGGAGTACCCCGGTAGTTGACGCGCAGCGGAGCACCGCAGCGGAGTAACCCGGTAGTTGACGCGCAGCGGAGTACCGCAGCGGAGTAACCCGGTAGTTGACGCGCAGCGGAGTACCGCAGCGGAGTACCCCGGTAGTTGACAAATAACAAATCGTCTGAGGATTAAGCCGTGCCCGAGTATTCGGCTCGGCGAGGGACCGCTGGTGGCCACGCGGCCCGGGCTGGCAGGAGGTGGCGCTGTATAATCACTGCGCTGCGGCCGCCGGCATGGCCAGCCTCAAGGCCACACACTGTCATGCCGGTCGGCGGTCAGTCGGTCAGCTGCAGCACATACGGAGAGGGGGACAACAGTAATCACCCGCAAAAATCAGCCAGGAGACACTGCCTGCGAAACATCACACAACACGCAGAGCTAACGTCGGGTGGCCGAAGATAACTCAACACGGACGACGCAAGCCGTCATCCATGGGCTTCGAAAGCGGGAGGGGGTGGGACGGGGGGGGGGGGCGCGTCCCCTAACATTTTCGGATTTTAACATTAGGTTTATGGGCGTTGCATGGAAGAATCGACTTAAGAATGCTTACGCTCCCCAGCCTTCGGAAGGAGGCGGTGCCATTGACCAGTGACAGTATCGCACCTCTGTATATCTGTGCGTGCGTAAGTGTGTGTGGTTGTGACGAGTGATCCCGTGGGTCAGGACTCAGGAGGGCGTACTGTGCCGAGTCAGGTCAGTGTGGACACGGACAGTGCTGTGTGGCAGCAGCAGTACACCCAGTGGTGTTGTGTCGCAGCAGCAGTACACCCAGTGGTGTTGTGTCGCAGCAGCAGTACACCCAGTGGTGCTGTCTCGCAGCAGCAGTACACCCAGTGGTGCTGTGTGACAGTACACCCAGTGGTGCTGTGTGGCAGTACACCCAGTGGTGCTGTGTCGCAGCAGCAGTACACCCAGTGGTGCTGTGTCGCAGTACACCCAGTGGTGCGGTGTCGCAGCAGCAGTACACCCAGTGGTGCTGTGTCGCAGCAGCAGTACACCCAGTGGTGCTGTGTCGCAGTACACCCAGTGGTGCTGTGTCGCAGTACACCCAGTGGTGCTGTGTCGCAGCAGCAGTACACCCAGTGGTGCTGTCTCGCAGCAGCAGTACACTCAGTGGTGCTGTCTCGCAGCAGCAGTACATCCAGTGGTGCTGTGTCGCAGCAGCAGTACACCCAGTGGTGCTGTGTCGCAGTACACCCAGTGGTGCGGTGTCGCAGCAGCAGTACACCCAGTGGTGCTGTGTCGCAGCAGCAGTACACCCAGTGGTGCTGTGTCGCAGTACACCCAGTGGTGCTGTGTCACAGCAGCAGTACACCCAGTGGTGCTGTGTCGCAGTACACCCAGTGGTGCGGTGTCGCAGCAGCAGTACACCCAGTGCTGCTGTGTCGCAGCAGCAGTACATCCAGTGGTGCTGTGTCGCAGTACACTCAGTGGTGCTGTGTCGCAGCAGCAGTACATCCAGTGGTGCTGTGTCGCAGCAGCAGTACACCCAGTGGTGCTGTGTCGCAGTACACCCAGTGGTGCTGTGTCGCAGCAGCAGTACACCCAGTGGTGCTGTCTCGCAGCAGCAGTACACCCAGTGGTGTTGTGTCGCAGCAGCAGTACACCCAGTGGTGCTGTCTCGCAGCAGCAGTACACCCAGTGGTGTTGTGTCGCAGCAGCAGTACACCCAGTGGGGCTGTGTCGCAGCAGCAGTACACCCAGTGGTGCTGTATCGCAGCAGCAGTACACCCAGTGGTGCTGTGTCGCAGCAGCAGTACACCCAGTGGTGCTGTGTCACAGCAGCAGTACACCCAGTGGTGCTGTGTCGCAGTACACCCAGTGGTGCTGTCTCGCAGCAGCAGTACACTCAGTGGTGCTGTGTCGCAGCAGCAGTACATCCAGTGGTGATGTGTGGCAGCAGCAGTACACCCAGTGGTGCTGTGTCGCAGTACACCCAGTGGTGGTGTGTCGCAGCAGCAGTACATCCAGTGGTGCTGTGTGGCAGCAGCAGTACACACAGTGGTGCTGTATCGCAGTACACCCAGTGGTGCTGTCTCGCAGCAGCAGTACACCCAGTGGTGTTGTGTCGCAGCAGCAGTACACCCAGTGGTGTTGTGTCGCAGCAGCAGTACAACCAGTGGTGCTGTGTCGCAGTACACCCAGTGGTGCTGTGTCGCAGCAGCAGTACACCCAGTGGTGCTGTCTCGCAGCAGCAGTACATCCAGTGGTGCTTTGTGGCAGCAGCAGTACACCCAGTGGTGCTGTCTCGCAGCAGCAGTACACCCAGTGGTGCTGTCTCGCAGCAGCAGTACACCCAGTGGTGCTGTGTCGCAGTACACCCAGTGGTGCTGTCTCGCAGCAGCAGTACACCCAGTGGTGCTGTGTGGCAGCAGCAGTACACCCAGTGGTGCTGTGTCGCAGTACACCCAGTGGTGCTGTCTCGCAGCAGCAGTACACCCAGTGGTGCTGTCTCGAAGCAGCAGTACACCCAGTGGTGCTGTGTGGCAGCAGCAGTACACCCTGTGGTGCTGTGTCGCAGCAGCAGTACACCCAGTGGTGCTGTGTCGCAGCATCAGTACACCAAGTGGTGCTGTGTCGCAGCAGCAGTACACCCAGTTGTGCTGTCTCGCAGCAGCAGTACACCCAGTGGTGCTGTGTGGCAGTACACCCAGTGGTGCTGTGTGGCAGTACACCCAGTGGTGCTGTGTGGCAGTACACCCAGTGGTGCTGTGTGGCAGTACACCCAGTGGTGCTGTGTGGCAGTACACCCAGTGGTGCTGTGTGGCAGTACACCCAGTGGTGCTGTGTCGCAGCAGCAGTACACCCAGTGGTGCTGTGTCGCAGTACACCCAGTGGTGCGGTGTCGCAGCAGCAGTACACCCAGTGGTGCTGTGTCGCAGCAGCAGTACACCCAGTGGTGCTGTGTCGCAGTACACCCAGTGGTGCTGTGTCGCAGCAGCAGTACACCCAGTGGTGCTGTCTCGCAGCAGCAGTACACCCAGTGGTGCTGTCTCGCAGCAGCAGTACATCCAGTGGTGCTGTGTCGCAGCAGCAGTACACCCAGTGGTGCTGTGTCGCAGTACATCCAGTGGTGCGGTGTCGCAGCAGCAGTACACCCAGTGGTGCTGTGTCGCAGCAGCAGTACACCCAGTGGTGCTGTGTCGCAGTACACCCAGTGGTGCTGTGTCGCAGCAGCAGTACACCCAGTGGTGCTGTGTCGCAGTACACCCAGTGGTGCGGTGTCGCAGCAGCAGTACAACCAGTGGTGATGTGTCGCAGCAGCAGTACATCCAGTGGTGCTGTGTCGCAGTACATCCAGTGGTGCTGTGTCGCAGCAGCAGTACACCCAGTGGTGCTGTGTCGCAGTACACCCAGTGGTGCTGTGTCGCAGCAGCAGTACACCCAGTGGTGCTGTCTCGCAGCAGCAGTACACCCAGTGGTGTTGTGTCGCAGCAGCAGTACACCCAGTGGTGCTGTCTCGCAGCAGCAGTACACCCAGTGGTGCTGTGTCGCAGCAGCAGTACACCCAGTGGTGCTGTGTCGCAGCAGCAGTACACCCAGTGGTGCTGTCTCGCAGCAGCAGTACACCCAGTGGTGCTGTGTCGCAGCAGCAGTACACCCAGTGGTGCTGTGTCGCAGTACACCCAGTGGTGCTGTCTCGCAGCAGCAGTACACTCAGTGGTGCTGTGTCGCAGCAGCAGTACATCCAGTGGTGCTGTGTGGCAGCAGCAGTACACCCAGTGGTGCTGTGTCGCAGTACACCAAGTGGTGTTGTGTCGCAGCAGCAGTACATCCAGTGTTGCTGTGTGGCAGCAGCAGTACACCCAGTGGTGCTGTGTCGCAGTACACCCAGTGGTGCTGTCTCGCAGCAGCAGTACACCCAGTGGTGTTGTGTCGCAGCAGCAGTACACCCAGTGGTGTTGTGTCGCAGCAGCAGTACACCCAGTGGTGTTGTGTCGCAGTACACCCAGTGGTGCTGTGTCGCAGCAGCAGTACACCCAGTGGTGCTGTGTCGCAGCAGCAGTACATCCAGTGGTACTGTGTCGCAGCAGCAGTACACCCAGTGGTGCTGTGTCGCAGCAGCAGTACACCCAGTGGTGCTGTGTCGCAGCAGCAGTACACCCAGTGGTGCTGTGTCGCAGCAGCAGTACACCCAGTGGTGCTGTGTGGCAGCAGCAGTACACCCAGTGGTGCTGTCTCGCAGCAGCAGTACACCCAGTGGTGCTGTCTCGCAGCAGCAGTACACCCAGTGGTGCTGTGTGGCAGCAGCAGTACACCCAGTGGTGCTGTCTCGCAGCAGCAGTACTTCCAGTGGTGCTGTGTCGCAGCAGCAGTACACCCAGTGGTGCTGTGTGGCAGTACACCCAGTGGTGCTGTCTCGCAGCAGCAGTACACCCAGTGGTGCTGTGTGGCAGCAGCAGTACACCCAGTGGTGCTGTGTTGCAGCAGCAGTACACCCAGTGGTGCTGTCTCGCAGCAGCAGTACATCCAGTGGTGCTGTGTGGCAGCAACAGTACACCCAGTGGTGCTGTGTCGCAGCAGCAGTACGCCCAGTGGTGCTATGTGGCAGCAGCAGTACACCCAGTGGTGCTGTGTGGCAGCAGCAGTACACCCAGTGGTGCTATGTCGCAGTACACTCGGTGGTGCTGTGTCGCAGCAGCAGTACACCCAGTGGTGCTGTGTGGCAGCAGCAGTACACCCAGTGGTGCTGTGTGGCAGCAGCAGTACACCCAGTGGTGCTGTCTCGCAGCAGCAGTACACCCAGTGGTGCTGTGTCGCAGCAGCAGTACACCCAGTGGTGCTGTGTCGCAGCAGCCAGCGGGAGAAGCGGGCCTCCACGGTTGCGGCCAAGGTGATCCGCTGGTCGGCGTCCAGCCCCGGGTCTGCCTGCAGAACACGGTGTGCCCACCGGGCTTCGGTGCGCTACCGGTCAGCAGCCGGGGGTGGGCTGGTGTGCCTCTCTCGGACCTCACCTCACCCCCCCCCCCCCCCCCCCCCCCCCAGATAAGAGTGTTACGGCGGTTATCTCGACGGGAGCCATTCAGTACGAGTTACTGCCGCGTACACCGTGATCCAGCGAAAGGAAAGCCCGTCCTTCAGCACAGCGGTAACTTGATGCCTGCTGCAGTTACAGTGCGATGTTTAGCAGGCGATTAGGATAGTAGAGTTGTAGTTAAGTTGTAGTATCGTATGAAAATTTGGCTTCGGTCGAATCGGCTGGAAACATGAATATTTTAAATCAGCCGTGAATACTCGCTAAACCATGTACACCCAGTGGTGCTGTGTCGCAGTACACCCAGTGGTGCTGTGTCGCAGTACACCCAGTGGTGCTGAATCGCAGCAGCAGTACACCCAGTGGTGCTGTGTCGCAGTACACTCAGTGGTGCTGTGTCGCAGCAGCAGTACACCCAGTGGTGCTGTGTGGCAGCAGAAGTACACCCAGTGGTGTTGTGTCGCAGTACACCCAGTGGTGCTGTGTGGCAGCAGCAGCACACCCAGTGGTGTTGTGTCGCAGTACACCCAGTGGTGCTGTCTCGCAGCAGCAGTACACCCAGTGGTGCTGTGTTGCAGTACACCCAGTGGTGTTGTGTCGCAGCAGCAGTACATCCAGTGGTGATGTGTGGCAGCAGCAGTACACCCAGTGGTGCTGTGTCGCAGTACACCCAGTGGTGCTGTGTCGCAGCAGCAGTACACGCAGTGGTGCTGTGTCGCAGCAGCAGTGCACCCAGTGGTGCTGTATGGCAGCAGCAGTACACCCAGTGGTGCTGTGTCGCAGCAGCAGTACATCCAGTGGTGCTGTGTCGCAGCAGCAGTACACCCAGTGGTGCTGTGTCGCAGCAGCAGTACATCCAGTGGTGCTGTGTCGCAGCAGCAGTACACCCAGTGGTGCTGTGTCGCAGTACACCCAGTGGTGCTGTGTCGCAGCAGTAGTACACCCAGTGGTGCTGTGTCGCAGCAGCAGTACATCCAGTGGTGCTGTGTCGCAGCAGCAGTACACCCAGTGGTGCTGTGTCGCAGCAGCAGTACACCCAGTGGTGCTGTGTCGCAGCAGCAGTACACCCAGTGTTGCTGTGTCGCAGCAGCAGTACATCCAGTGGTGCTGTGTCGCATCAGCAGTACACCCAGTGGTGTTGTGTGGCAGCAGCAGTACACCCAGTGGTGCTGTGTCGCAGCAGCAGTACACCCAGTGGTGCTGTGTCGCAGCAGCAGTACACCCAGTAGTGCTGTGTGGCAGCAGCAGTACACCCAGTGGTGCTGTCTCGCAGCAGCAGTACACCCAGTGGTGCTGTCTCGCAGCAGCAGTACACCCAGTGGTGCTGTCTCGCAGCAGCAGTACACCCAGTGGTGCTGTGTGGCAGCAGCAGTACACCCAGTGGTGCTGTCTCGCAGCAGCAGTACTTCCAGTGGTGCTGTGTCGCAGCAGCAGTACACCCAGTGGTGCTGTGTGGCAGTACACCCAGTGGTGCTGTCTCGCAGCAGCAGTACACCCAGTGGTGCTGTGTGGCAGCAGCAGTACACCCAGTGGTGCTGTGTGGCAGCAGCAGTACACCCAGTGGTGCTGTCTCGCAGCAGCAGTACATCCAGTGGTGCTGTGTGGCAGCAACAGTACACCCAGTGGTGCTGTGCCGCAGCACCAGTACGCCCAGTGGTGCTATGTGGCAGCAGCAGTACACCCAGTGGTGCTGTGTCGCAGTACACTCGGTGGTGCTGTGTCGCAGCAGCAGTACACCCAGTGGTGCTGTGTCGCAGCAGCAGTACACCCAGTGGTGCTGTGTGGCAGCAGCAGTACACCCAGTGGTGCTGTGTGGCAGCAGCAGTACACCCAGTGGTGCTGTCTCGCAGCAGCAGTACACCCAGTGGTGCTGTGTCGCAGCAGCAGTACACCCAGTGGTGCTGTGTCGCAGCAGCCAGCGGGAGGAGCGGGCCTCCACGGTTGCGGCCAAGGTGATCCGCTGGTCGGCGTCCAGCCCCGGGTCTGCCTGCAGGACACGGTGTGCCCACCGGGCTTCGGTGCGCTACCGGTCAGCAGCCGGGGGTGGGCTGGTGAGCCTCTCTCGGACCTCACCTCACCCCCCCCCCCCCCCCCCCAGATAAGAGTGTTACGGCGGTTATCTCGACGGGAGCCATTCAGTACGAGTTACTGCCGCGTACACCGTGATCCAGCGAAAGGAAAGCCCGTCCTTCAGCACAGCGGTAACTTGATGCCTGCTGCAGTTACAGTGCGATGTTTAGCAGGCGATTAGGATAGTAGAGTTGTAGTTAAGTTGTAGTATCGTATGAAAATTTGGCTTCGGTCGAATCGGCTGGAAACATGCATATTTTAAATCAGCCGTGAATACTCGCTAAACCATGGCTGGCTGTCACTGACTTGTATGCTTAGTATGCCTCATTCGTCAGCTTGGCCTATTAGACATATTTCGCGGTAAAACATGGCGGTGAAGTTGGTAAAAGGGATGACGCGCCCCGACATACGCACGTGGCAGGGGTCGACATTCCTGTGTCTTCAGATCATGCCGCTGTCTGTTGGCCCCGCCCCGAGACCAGCGGGGCGGGGCCAATCTTACCAAGTGCCTGATCGCATCCAATCTTACCAATGCCGTAGTACGCCATATTGGTGCGCCGGCCTGCAAAAGTTCTGAAACCCGGGATCGAACCGGGGACATCTAGATCTTTATCTAGATCTTTAGTCTAGCGTTCCCCCGACTGAGCTATTTCGACAATGCGATTGAACAAATTAAACGCCGTGGTTTCCCAAGTGCGGCATTCTGAGCACTTCATTCACGGCATGCCGTACTTACGGACGGCATTTGTTAAGATTGGGCCTGCTGGTGGCACTCGGAGCGGGACATTGTCACAGCGGCTGGATCCCGTAATGTCATGCCGGCTGTTCGGGGAATCGCCAGTCCGGGCAGCAGCGCCCTTCGCCACTCCTCTGTAACTCGTGCCGGGTCACGGTCGACTCGGCGGCGAAATATGTGACGGCTCGTCAGCGGCGCCGACTGGATGCCCCGGCCCAGCCGCGGTCACCGGCTGTCTTCTCTTCCTGATCTTATTACCTGCGCCTGAAACGTCCACTGGGATGCGATGACGGTGGACTTGCTGATACCTCGGACTGGTCGCATGAATTGGACCTACCTCGGACTGGTCGCCATTGACGGGGGGCGTTTAACGCCCCCCCCCCTCCCCCCTGATGAATTTTTCGTAATAGCTAAAAAAAACAATAGCGCTACCAACGTGAAACTTCAGATGCCTTCTTCTGCATGGATTTGACGTCTTATGTGAACAAATAAAGCAATTTCGTCGAAAAATGTCGAGTTATAGCGAATTTAGTGACGTCACTACACACCAGTTTTCACCAAAATCAGCTAAACTTAAACAGACCGTACAAACTACATATTTGGAGAAAAATGCAATCCAAAAACGTAAAAAGATGGCAAATGACAAGGGCTACAAGATGGCTATCTCAGATTTGTAAAACTTTTGGTTTGTGACCCAAAAACAAATATATGAAAAAGGGGGGGAATGCTCACATCATTTTTTCAAAGATATTATTGATAAAAAACGGAATATATGTCGGAGAACCATATGGGAAACTACCATACCAAATTTCGAAATGATATCACCATTTTTGACTGACTTATGGCATCTAAAGTATGGGTAACTCATGACGTCTTATTTTGAAATTGCGTTTTTGGATTTTATTGACCAGATGCAGACAAATAAATGCCACCACTATATATATATCTGAGACAAAACTGGTCTAGAAGTATGCCTTTATTATTTATATTTATCCATTTAACATTCAGTGACCTGAACTTGACCTGAACTTGACATTAACTTCACGTAAATGAAGTCAGGTGGTACAATGAATATCGCTATCGAATTATACGTGGCAAATAACCCATAAAACATGTGTTGCATGACTTTCGTAGATATTTTGCGCATAGTGACCTTTTGTGACTTGACCTTGACCTTGACCTTTGCCATCAATCTCACTTTAGCTCATGCGGGGTATGTATCATACCTTTAGCAGCACTTTGGGTGATCAGGGTCGTAATCAAAAGCTTTGGATGGAAAGTATGGCCCATAAACTCAAATACGTCTATTTTCACCTTTGACCTGACTGTGACCTGACATTTGACCTCACTTTGACATTTGTGAGTATGCTTTAGTTTTGTCTCATTGAGAGCTTGCAATTGCCGCCTTGCGCGTCTTGCTACGATCATTGGTTCGGAAGATAACCAGGGGCCGTTTAACCCCCCCCCCCCCCAAGTCAATGGTGTTCTGCTGAACCTGAGACCCGAGTCAATGCCGGGATAGGTGATGGATAATAATGTTTATGTAGACTGCTGTCATATCTCAAACCGGTAAGAAAGTAACGCCGTTAAACGCCATGTGTTTGTTACTCGTAAGCGCCACCCACGTTGGCTCTATCTGCGTCGGGAATAGAGGTACTCAAGCAGTTATTCATTGACAAGCCAACGTATTTTGCGTCTCAAGGCCAAATGTTCTACTGCACTTCGTAATTGTTTATCAACAGGGTATGCTGACAATCTCACATGAGCGGGAATGCATTGCAGAGCATTCATAAGATATTGTGAGAGTTTCAGTACCTATGCGATTCACTGAATCAGTTATGTGTGCTCACGTAACTTGTCTTGTAACCGCGCGTGGTAAACAAATGTCATGATAAACAAGGAGTAACTCATGATGCAGTTGATCATGGTGTTTCTGATTTAATTAAGATTGTGGACGTTATGCTCTGAATGATTATCCCGGACTCGATGTAATCCCACACCTTGCATGCTGTGTGAATGCATCGGAAATGCTGACGTGTTAACACGCGCCCTGGAGGGGGAGCGAAATCCGCCCACCCCTCCGGTTTTTCAAAAATAGCGCAAAAACGGCGGCGCGCAGCGCCGCCGTTTTTTGCACACCTGTTAAGAAATGAACTTCCCACATTATGTAAAATGCTTGGCCTCGGGTCATCTCAGGTCAGGTCTCCAGATCAGGTCACGTGATGACTTCAACTCCAAAACGTTTGCAGTAGTACCACAGCCACAGTTTTACGCCGATCAGTTTCAGTCTTCCAGGACTTCATAAGGTCATAGATACCAACAATTTGTTTATCTCAGATTTCTAATATCGGTGACCTAAGGTCAGGTCAATTTCGTGACCGCCAACACTCTTTTGTCAATAACTATCGACATAATGAAGATAGAGAAGATAAAATGGTACCAATGTGTTTGTCTCATCGAGACACGTCTTCCAATATACAACATGGCCAACTTGGGTCACCACTTGACCTTGACCTGAGGTCCATTTTTTTAGTTGAACTAACCCGGTCACCATGAATATGATTCTAAACGCCTTGACGATACAAACGCAATGGCGTAAACATTGCGTTATATTTAGAGCTTTATATTTATTAGGTAAAAAGTTATTTGCGAAAAACAGTTTTGCAAAAAAAATCACTTTTTTGACATTTGATGACCTCTGAAGCCTAAACTATTGACCTGAGCTCAAATCTGAGAGCACTCATGTCGATTGCATTTTTCAAACGCTTTCGATTGCTTTTTCAGTTTGCTGCTAACTATTATAGTTCCCGAGATATTTGGGGGTGTTCGAAGCGAAGTCTTGAAAACTTGAAAATCTGACCCTTGATGACCTCTGGTGACCTCAATATTGACCTGAGAGAAAAAAAATGCACCAAATACTTTCGAAAGAGCTTGTCTCGAGCTATCTAACGTCGTGTTCCGCTTGTCGCTACGTTGCGTGGTTTTCGAGATCATAGGGGGGGGCGAAATCCGCCCCCCCCCCCCGTCCAGGGCGTGTAATTATCAGAGGCCCTCCAGGGCGCGGTTAAATGTCAGCCAGCCTCTAAACTGCGCCATTCCAAATGGGACGCTTGAACACACATGCACACCCTATCGGGTCTTCAAAGCGCGGCAATAAAAATAAGTCCAAATTTGGCATACCTGTTTGGTCATCAATTCATCCATATGTGAAATTTAATCTTCAGGTCATGCCAGGTCTAAGTTCAAGGTCAGGGCGTATGTACTTCAGTCGGGAGAGCGATGGGTTGCAAACCTCGCCCGGTCTGACACGCTGGGGTCGAATCGGTTCAGCGCGCGCCGTTTGGCCCTATCTTGGTTGGTCTACGACCGTTGGCAGCGGGTGACATTTCATTTCGAAGCGACACCTATTGGACTGATTGAACTTTGAAGTGTATTGAATACAAATGAATCAATGTATGTATGTATGTTGTATGTATGTATGTATGTATGTATGTATGTTGTATGTATGTTTGCTGTATGTATGTATGTTGTATGTATGTTTGCTGTATGTATGTATGTATGTATGTATGTATGTATGTATGTATGTATGTATGTATGTATGTATGTATGTATGTATGTATGTATGTATGTATGTATGTATGTATGTATGTATGTATGTATGTATGTATGTATGTATGTATGTATGTATGTATGTTTATGTATGTAGACAGGGGTATAATAGCGGTCATTAGATTGCATAAGAGCATGCGGCAAGCAGAACAAAGGCATGCTGGGACAAAGGCATGCTGGGATCCCATATAGGCTATCTGGGAAGCCGCACGTTTTTTTGTGTATTCTCAGATGAGTATTGAGTACCTACTTCGTCTACTTTGAGGCCTGTACAGCTTAGTCAATGCTGAGTGCTTTAATAAGCGCTGGGCATAATACACGGCACACGAGGTACTGATCATCTCTGTCAGTAACCTGTATCGCCAGTTCAGTAGTCATTGCTCGTGTTTTGCTACCGACTTGATACACATAGGTCAGCTACAAATCATTCACCAAATTCCCTGCTGCCCACAGAGGTCGGCTCAGCTCCGCCTCCGCGTCTCCGCGGCACCTCCCATGGTATCTATGTGATCAGCTCCTCGGACGACCGCCATCGACCTGCAGCAGCCGGCGCCGCTCCGGAGTCCGCACAAAGGAGACGAGGTCAGTCAGATGCCGGCCCGGGCGGTCCCCGTCCGATGTCCTCCATTCGTCACCATAAGCCGGCGCTGATCGGGCCTATCCGGGCCAGCCGACCCAGGACGGAGCGGCGCACCAGACCAGAGTGCGTTACGCACTGCGTGGTAACTGGTAATGACACTTCTCGGAGCGTGCAGCCGGCTTCGGATTACCGGGGCGGCTGTCAGCGATGACGGTCGGGCCGTGGGCGGAGGATGGAGGGGGGGGGGGGCAGCCAGGCGTCCTTGCGTGACGGCGTAGGTCGACGAACAGAATATAGCGCAGGCGCAGCTGGCTACCTTGAGGGGTCGGACAAGGACGCTGGAAGAAGGCATTGGGAGCACCGCGGCGGAATATAGCTATAGGCTGGACTACGGGGTGGGCGAGAACCACTCCCCTCTCCCCCCCCCCCCCCACACACCCCTAAAAAAATGGGAGAACTTCTCCTTGGGTATATGCTCGTAAATCTGCATGGAATCGACACACCTCTACACGTATATAACGTATATAATTGCATTCACTGTAAGTGTAACCAGATTGCCCATTTATCCGAACAAGAATTGCTGAGCTTTGGGATGGTAAAGAGGTGAGAAAGTGTTAGGTTTGAATGTCATGCCGGACGTAACATGCATTGCTGGAAAATATAAAATGTCATTCTTAAATCCAACACAGCCAGTGCAGTGCCATGAATCGTGACGGTGTCTGGTAGCGTCACGTCACGCAGGGAACTGCCGCGTGACGCGTGACGTGACTGTCACGGCCTCTGACTGCCACTGGGAGCAGTCACAGCTGGAAATGTACCCAGGGACGCGCGGAGAGTGCACGGGCAGTCGGGTGTGTTCCCAGCGCACAACATGCACGATTACAGGCCAATGGTGAAATATCGACGGAGTTTGCTGAAATCATTACAAACATAAGAAATACTCTTGAGAGAACAGCGTTTAGGAACATATTCATTTGTGGGAAGTTCCGAAAACGGATTCATTCTTTGTTGAAGGTCCCCAGATTGGCGTTCTAAGGATTTGTATACAGCGGATATATATGAATACCTTTGTGCTTTTTACAACGTCGGGATTTTGAACTGCAAAGTTCGAAAAACTGTAGATAATTCCTATTTTTCATCTCTGCTACGGACACCTGTGAGTCGAAGCCACGGGTTATCACTTTGTACGCGAGCGGTGTGATGTCACGTCTCCGCAGTGCACCGCAAACCTCAGTCAGGCGGGACTGGAGCCTTGTTGTGAAGTCAGTGGGAAGCTGACGGCGCTAGTGGGTCAGGATGAACTGACATAATGAAACAAATATGACCTGAGATAGTTTGGGAGATAAGCTGAGCCAGTGAATCGGAGATGTATCAGTCGGTGAGTGAGAGATCGATTGACTTGATTTGCAACCGTTGAAGGGCGTCAATGAGACACAAATCTGAGTAAATCAGAGACGAACTGAGTCAGTGAGTCGGAGCTGAACTCAGACAGTGTGTCGGGCTTAGTCGGTGAGCGGCGGTGAGTGAGAGATGGACTGAGTCGGTGAGTCGGAGCTGAACTCAGACAGTGTGTCGGGCTTAGTCGGTGAGCGGCGGTGAGTGAGAGATGGACTGAGTCGGTGAGTCGGAGCTGAACTCAGACAGTGTGTCAGGGCTGAGTCGATGAGCGGCGGTGAGTGAGAGACGAACTGAGTCGGTGAGTCGGAGCTGAACTCAGACAGTGTGTCGGGCTTAGTCGGTGAGCGGCGGTGAGTGAGAGATGGACTGAGTCGGTGAGTCGGAGCTGAACTCAGACAGTGTGTCGGGCTTAGTCGGTGAGCGGCGGTGAGTGAGAGATGGACTGAGTCGGTGAGTCGGAGGCCCCCCCGTCAGTCGGCGGTCGGCGGACGGCAGAGGTGGTGCGGTGAAAAATCGCCACGACGGTAAAACGCAGCCGGTCAGGGTTGGCCGACGCGGCACCCGTTTTTCCCCGCGGCCGACGCTTTGTGGCTGCCGTGCTGGTTCAGCCTCCGCCGGGCTCCTGTCAATATGGTGACCTCGCCGAGGTCAGATTTGCATCACAGGTAGTGTTTACAATGATCACGCTGTTGTGATGGGGTTGGTACTGAACAAATCCTTCCAGAATTAAGTGTCGACTTTATTCCGCCACGCGGTGGCATGTCTACGTATCTAAAGGACATCTCTTGATTTGAACTAATTCAATGTTTTTAATGAAAGTTGCTTCAGCGCTGATGCTTGAGAAAGGCAGTTGCATATCTTTACCGCTTGCAATCCAAGTTATCGGCAGGTACCAACTCTTGGCCTGTTGATCTGTGAAGATATTTAGACTGAGTGGTACGGAGATGATCAGACCATCAGTTGGTGCGTCGCAAACACCTGCTATACCGCAGATACATCGGACGTGGAAGTCGCCGCACACCTGACGCACTGATATCGGAAATTATATTTGATTATGCGGCCGGGTGAAAACTGAAACCGGTGCTGGTCTCACGAACGCCCGGCGCCTTCACTCAATGACGTCATCAAAATCGTCACGTTATCGTCGGCGTCGGCGGCGTCCCGGCGGTGGAGTTGGCTGACCGGGACCGGGTCAGCGTCGGCGGTGCTGCGCAGCGAGCTGACCGACCTACAACTGACACGTGACCGCTGCCGGGCCACGGCTGGCGACCTTGACGCGCCGCCGCCGCCGAGAGGGAAAGTGTGACGTCACGCGCAGCATCGAGTGACGTCACCGGGTGCCCGGGAGCCGGCGCTGCGCGGCGGAGGAGGAGGCGGCGGCGCGGCGTGGCAGAGTGCCGCCGACGTCGGAGGACGCCGCACGTGCGGATCGGACGTGCGGACAGACACGCGTGCGGGCGCCGGTGCGGATGCGGCACGGAACTGGGGTGCTGGTGCGATGCAGTGGTGCGGTGGTGACGCTGAGCCGGGCCTGCGGACGCTGAGCGGTGCCGACCACCGCCGGGACATGGAGCAAACGAAAGTCGCGGAGGAGAGGTGAGTTTCACTTTCGGTGACGGCGGCGTTTGCCGGCCTGTGCGGATGGGAAGTGCTTGGGGACATCAAATGAGTTATAGAGGGAGATCACGGAGCTGAAGTCGGTGATCGGTTTGCGGTTGTTGTGCTAGGTAACGGAGTCGAGAACACTGTGCAGCTGGACGGTGGCGGCCGGTCTTCCTGATGTAACGACGCCATCGTCACGGCACCGTCACAAAAACTGGAGCGGTACGGCACACTTACGACATCGTGCGCTCATCTGCGTTTTCACAAGCACGCCGGCAAAAAGGCGCTGCCAGCCGCCCCGTCCACCACGGAAACCATGCGCCGATTGGTCTGGCCTACATAACGGGGTAAAAGCGGGCCATCGCGCGCCTGGCGCCGACCGGTTACCATAGGGAAACAACCGAAGCGCGTGCGGGCCTGGTAAGGGCCGTGCGTGCGAGACGGTGACCAGGAGATGGTAATATAATCATGTCAGACTCGTGTAGCGCTCGGCGCTGCACGGTGCTTCGCTGCGGTGTAGTACCGTTTGCGAATGACGTGTGTTGATTTAGTGCGATGACAATGGCTGCGATTTCGATCGGGGCAGAGAAGATACACGGGCCATGCAAGGCCGTGGTGCGACCTTCAGGGAGTGATGAGGTCGCACTTTTCACCGCGACACGACAAAAACACGTTTATGTTTCTTGTCGCCAAATCGGCATCTCAACAGGATGATATTAGATTTCGAGTTGCTTGCACTTACCAATATTTACTTGTTCGATTTAAAGGGCCATCAAATCCACATTTACCTACATGTACTCAACGTAAAGTGCAGCATGTTTTCACTTGGGGCTCTGAGCTTTGCATTGCAGCGTTACCTGGCGCGAGGAGGAATAGAACATGAGTAGATTAGAAAGGTTGGGAACTGCACGTGCATCGCTACCGTTACTACGCCTCTGTAACGAAACCGAGCCCGTTCGTGAGTGAAACCTGACGGCGGACCGCGCCGGGCCGGCTCTGAATTCGATAGGCACTGGCCGCGACGCTGACGCAAACACGGCAGACGCGCATGATGTAATCCCTGCTGACATCTGCCTGAGACCAGACGTGGCCTGAAGTAACTTCCGCCGCCGCGACGACTCGACAGCAGCACATGCGCTTCCATTGACCCCAAAGACTCTCTTCATTGTGCACCCCGAACAGGGGCGCAGCCAGGATTTTGCGACGGGGGGGGGGGGCTAACCGAAGTGGGCCCCTTAGCATTGACTGATGCCCCCCTCCCCCAAAAAATGAAATTAATTTGTTTGTCATTTTCATTAAGAAATTTATTTTTTTGTATATTAAAACAAAATTGTAGTTCACAAAATTTATCATTTTCATCCATCCCTAATATGGTCCCATGTTAAAGTACATGTGTGCTTGGATTTGTCCCTGTCATTTTATTTAGTCTGTGGGCAGTGGCGACGCCATTGTCGCTTTGCCCCCCCCCCCCCCTGGATCCGCTAGTCATGCCGTGGGGTCTAGCAAGAGAAGGGGAAGAGGGGGTGACAACAGCAGGGGTGGCGGAAGCTCTTCATAGAGTTAGGGGGTCAAAGTTGATTTTTGGAAGTATATTCTTTTCATGCAACGCCAAAGGGTTCATGCTCAATTCGGCTCGAGTTGGGGGGGGGGCAACTTGTCCCTCCTGCCCCCTCCCCCGCCTCCGTCACCACTGGATACCACCAATTATCAAAAACCCTCACACAAATCTGAAAAACAATGGGATCACGAATCATGATGACAAAAGCGGATCTAGGATTCATTCGATCAAGGCTTTTGTTCTGTCCCAGCTCATTTGTATTGTATTTATGTATATGTTTGTCAATGCCCCGTCCCCCGTACACTGCTGACGCCTGACGCCGCATGATTAATGTAACCCACTACCCCCGGGGCCCGGGGCCCGGGGGCAGGAGGCATTTCCGTACACTGCTGACACCTGACGCCGCATTATTGATGTGACCCACTACCCCCGGGGCCCGGGGGCAGGGGGCAGGGGGCATTTCCGTACACTGCTGACGCCTGACGCCGCATTATCAATGTAACCCACTACCCCCGGGGCCCGGGGCCAGGAGGCCTCCACCCCCCGGGCCCGGGGGCAGGAGGCATTTCCGTACACTGCTGACGCCTGACGCCGCATTATTAATGTAGCCCACTACCCCGGGGCCCGGGGGCCTCCACCCCCGGGGCCCGGGGGCAGGGGGCATTTTCCCTCCAATTTTAGCAAAATGGGCCTTTGCCCCCCCCCCCTCCCCGAGATGCCAGATGGGCGCTTTCTGAGGCATCGGGCATCTGAGCCGATGATGGTCCTTTTCTGGTCTAAAGATGGGTCCTTTCAAGACCTCTGATTGGCCTTTTCCATACCTGAGATGGGCCCTTTCCGGGCCTAAATTGGACTATTCCCAGACTCAAGACAGGGGGGGGGGGCTTCTACGACTTTGATGGGCCCCTTCCAGATCTGAGATGGGCCCTTTCTGGTCCGCATGAGAGCCATCATTGATCATGCCATGTCTGAGTTCAAGGGTAAGATGAGCCCTAACCAGTCCTGGGCCTTTCTGGGCCGAATTTACCGAAACGGTCCTTCTCCAGCTCAAAGATGGGCCCTTGCCAGTCCTCTACAGACCTATTGTTTTCTTGCAGGGCCAAATTATACGGGCCTTCTCTGGACCTGAGATGGGCCCTTACCTGGCCTAAGAGCAGACATGGGTCTTTTCCGGAACTGAGATGCTCACTTTCAAAGCCTAAAATGGACCCTCTCCAGACCTGAGACGGGCCCTTTCTGAGTTTACGATGGGCCCTTTCAAAACATGAGATAGGCCCATTCTGAGCTTAAGACGGGCATATTCACAGCCTAAGATGGGTCCTTTCCAGACCTGAGATGGGCCCTTTCGGAGCCTAAGATGGACCCTCTCCGGATCTGAAATGGGCCCCTCCCGGGTCCATCTCAAGAGCAGAGATGGACCTTTTCCGGACCTGAGATGCAGGCTGCTCAATTTCAAGGCCTAAAATGGGCCATTTTCAGACCTGAGACGGGTCCTTTCTGAATTCACGATGGAACCTTTCAAACCCTGAGACCGGCCCATTCTGAGCCTAAGATGCGCCCTTTCCAGACCTGAGATGGGCCCTTTCTGAGTTCACGATGGGCCCTTTCAAAACCTGATATGGGCCAATTCAGAGCATAAGATGGACCCATTCTGACCCTAAGATCAGCCCATTCAGAGCCTAAAATGGGCTCCTTCTAGACTTTAGATTGGCCCTTTCTGAGCCTAAGATTGGCCCTTTCCAAACCTGAGATGGGCCTTTTTTTGAGTTCACGATGTGCCCTCTCAAAATCTGAGATGGGCCCATTCAGAGCCTAAGATAGGCCCTTTCCAGGCATTAGATGGGCCCTTTCTGAGCCCAAGATGGGCTTTCTCCGGACTTAAGATGGGCCCTTCCCCTTCCTGAGAGCTGAGATGGGCCTTGTCTGGACCTGGGATGCTCGCTTTCTGAGGCTAAATTGGGTTTATGACGCCTGAAATGGGCCCTATCTGAGTCCACGATGGGCCCCTTTCAGACCCGAGATGGGCTCCTCTGGGCCGCGACTGGGAGGGAGGAGAGATTTAGCCCTCATAGCCCCCCCCCCCTGGCTGCGCTCCTGGCTCCGAAAGCTCAGCTCAATTGTGGCGTCTTGTTTTTTTTTCTCAGCAAATTTCAGTCGTCAGTCGTCGTCAATTCTTTTTTTTCCGTCGTCGTCAATAATGGTCTTTGTATCATAACGTGTATCTCAAACGTCTCCTTAAAGCACGAAAAAATGCATCTTACGGTTGACCTAGCGATCATTCGGTCATCAGGTCAACAGGCCTTGTGTTGTGAACCCTCGACCACAAAATCGCTAGTCTTGACCGTAAACATCGCCCATTCCTATGAATCTGGTGCAAGCCGTCCGCCTATTTCCCTCGCCGCCCCCGGCGCCCAGCTGGGCGAGCCAGGGCTGACGTCGGGGGCGGAGGCGGCGAGAGCAGGGTGGCTAAAACGGGCACCGCGACTCAATCACTGTCACTGGACGGTTTGCAACGCTGCTGCGTCGGCCCGCGATTCCGGCGCCGCTGGGCCGCCGATCGATCACGCGTGGAAATGGCGTGGCATGAGGTAACGCCGCCGGCGCGCGACGCCCCGTCACCCTGTCGGCAGGCGTCACGCCGCGGCCCGTCCGCGTCACTCCGCTCCCGGCTCCTTCTGTCCGTCTCGCCCTCCCCACCCTCCCCACTCCTACTTATCTCGCCCGTCATCTGGCGGTGACTGCTCCGCGCCGCACATGGCACCGTCCCGGCGTTCTGTGCTGTGTGTTACAGCACACTCACACCATGGCGGGGATCACCAGGTGCGCTCTCTCTGTTCCGTCGCGCTCTCCCCTTCAAGCAGCCTCGCCGACTCGAGTGAGCCGTGACCGTGTTTGCACGTGCTCTCCGTCCCAGGGCCCAGCTGCGTCCGTGGCGGCTGACATGCGTGCACGCACTCCCTGCAGAGCCCCTCCTCCTCACCCCACCCCTCCCTCTGGGGAGATCTGCAGATCTGTCTGGCCGGGATCTGAGTGCGTTATTCAGGAACTGGTCTGCCGCCAGCCGCTATAGCTGTCCAAATCCGACGCGCAGGGAACGCGCGCGTACCGCACACATTTGAATAGAAACTCGTCGTGTCGGTGGCTATAAAACCTGACCGTGGTCGGGTTGAGCGACCTGGTTACTGGGTATGCGAAGTGACTGAAGAGCCAGGTGGAATTGAAGAATGTTGTCTGTCTTCACTCTCGTCACATGCTCGGTTGGGATTTACCGAGGGCGCTGTTCTAATCTCAGAGTGGTGTCACGAGGCTTGGCATCAGTATTGTCTTACTTTGCATTCGAACACCTTCAGCGGGTAGACATTATACAGATAAAACAGACATAATTCAGAATCTAGAGTCAACGTTGGCATTTCGTATGACACAGAGACTGATTTACATTGACTGACCTTTCTAGCATTCTGAGTTCTGACTGAATTTCTGATTATGGTTGTCACCTAAAACGATCGGCGGGCGCACTCGTAGCTCGATGGGTGATGGTCTGTAGTTATATGATGTTATCTGATCACATCTCCAGAGCGGTACTGTTCAGATCAGCGCCGTATTCAAGGTACTGTCCGACTGATGGCCATTTGACTATCTACCCGGAAAAGACGTCTCAGCTGGGGTTTCGTTGCGTGTGAGAAGTGAAACATTTGATTCTCATAAGCATAGGCGTAGGAACAGGGGGGGAGGGGCATGGCCCCCTCACTTTTAGGCCATTTTTTGCTAAAAGCTTGTATTTTGCTTGGTGAGAAGTTGTTGATGGCAAAAAGTTCGCCAAGACGATAACAGCCCAAATCTGCAAAGAATTATTGCATAGGGGGGTTGGGGTTATCTCAAAACGAGATAAAAGTTGCACTACCCCCCCCCCCCCCCCCACACACACACACACACACACACACACACACACACACACACACACTTTTGTGACGTTCCTACGTCGCTGCTCATAAGAAGAGAACAGTCGATAGATTCGAGTCAACGAAACCCATAACGTTCTCCTAGTGTTGTATGCTTATGTAAATATGGTATCGTAAATGGTTTGGATTACACAGGAAGGAAAGGGATAATCTGCCAATCCGAAACTAGACACGGTGCAGACATGTCTATATTTCTGTGTACCATGTATATAGTGAACATTCGTAAATTTGTATATGTGCAAAACACATCATTGAACTTCGGCAAGATTGCATTGCATCATGCAGCTTCAGCATTGAACTTCAGCAGAACTAATTGGAGAAACGACTAAGCTTAAAACTTGGTCATCCACTACCAGGTGATGGTTTATCAACGCAAAAGCTGTCTTTGATGTCATTTTTGTTAAAGAGCGTGTGATGTTCAGATATTAATTACTGACTGACAGATCATAATATCACACTGGGATGTGTTGGTAGCTGATGCAATGTGGCGACTGTTCCATAAGTGAAGCGATTGGTCTTTGACAAAGTAATTACGTAACTCATGCGAACCCTTATATGCTAATGTGCAAAAGTGTCATTAAGCATGACACGCTAGACTGCTTTAGAATATTGTCCCTTTCATGTTTAACGCTTCGCTTGCATTGCATGATTTTGCTCAATGTGTCATGGGAAAGATCCACTTGATCAAATAGTGTATTAGAATAGTCATAATTGGCGATTATTAGCGAAAGTTATGGTGGTAATAAAGTGCCCAAAAGAGAATAATTTCGTGAGTATGTATGTACATAGGCATGGTTGTGTGTGTTATATGTAGCCACTCGTAATGTTACATCCACAGATTGTGTTTCGTGGTTTTTTATGCTAACAAATTACGAGATGATGACCTATCATCTCGTACCTATTGTGTTAAGCATAGCATCCTTTAAGCATTGCGTTTGCTTAAGCTTGATTTAAGCGTTAAGCATGTTTTTCAGCAATGCTTCTGCTTTATTAACAACTATCAGGGTTTTTTCTCTCAGAACAAAAAAAAACATCACTGATAACAAACTCAGATGCTGCGTGCGCTGGCTCGGAAGTTATCACTCCATTCCTCTAGTTTCTCCGCTCACGAACGCATTGTATTCCAAAGACGTGTCAAGGCAACTTAAATACCGCAAGGACATCAAAATGTTTGCGAAGTATTCCTTGCATTCAGTACCAGAGGTCAGTCATGGGCCCCAATGTCTACGGGATTCCAGTATGTTGACCTGACCTTGACTCATTCCTGCTGAATACAGACTGGTTTCCAGAGCAAACACGATCCAAATGCACGCCACCGGCATATTGCCTGTGCATCCGGTGTCGTATTCTCAAACCTAGAAACCGTGGCCTTGACCAAACTTCTGGTCTCTGTCGTATTTTTCCTTTCATAAATCATCTCCGTGGCCTTTGTGCTGTTGGTGTTAGCGGCCGATCGCGAATCGCCGTCTCCGGTCGCCAGGCAGCCACCCCTTCCCTCCCCCACCCCTCCCCAGGCCACGCCGAGTCGGCGGCGGCAACGGACAATGAGTCGATCCGGACGGCCGCCATTCTCCTCCATACCTTGGTCTGGACCCCCTCCCCTCCCCCTACACACACCCGACACCGTCCTCCACACCCCCTCCACTCCCCCTCCACACCCCTGGCCGGGACCCTGACCGACCTGCGCCCGCTCGTCGCGGTGTGAGTCACCGTTGACATCTCTACGGAAATGCCTCGCCACCGCCCGGCAACGTCCGGGGCGGCGCCGCCGCTGTTTGTCCGTGTCTGAGCGTTACTGCCCGGGTAAACTGGGCGGCCAGAGATGACTTCTTCGCCGTCACACTGGGCGGCCGGAGATGACTTCTTCGCCGTCACACTGGGCGGCCGGAGATGACTTCTTCACCGTCACACTGGGCGGCCGGAGATGTCTTCTTCGCCGTCACACTGGGCGGCCGGAGATGACTTCTTTGCCGTCACACTGGGCGGCCGGAGATGACTTCTTCGCCGTCACACTGGGCGGCCAGAGATGACTTCCTCGCCGTCACACTGCGCGGCCGGAGATGACTTCATTCCGCCGTAACGGCCGGCCGTCCCGCGCCCTGCCGGGCCGCGCCGCCGCCGCTGTTCCGCCGGCGACTCCAAACACGACCGACAGACACGCGCGCCGCTCTGTTTATTCTGCACGCGGCCGGCACACGCCAACGGCATGTCAGGAGGCGGGGGTGGCTCACGGGCGGTGGTAGGGAGGGCGGCAGTGGACTGCGGGGCGGCGGCGGGGCTGCTTACAGACCCGATCAAGTCATACACCCTGCAGCCAAACTCCGAATCATCACCGATCATTGCAGTACCAGCGCCGAAACGAACACCCTTCCCATATTGCTAAAAGGCAGCGTTTCGCAACGGGTCGCATCGGAGCGCATCTCCGGGTGGTTGTGGCACGTGGCGGTACCGTAACGCATGGCGCAAGAGAACCCGGCGCCGTTCGCCCCCGCTGCCGCCGCCGCGCCGCCCCCGCCCCGCCCGGCTGGAGCCGCCGCTGCTGGCCGTCTCCTGCAGAGTGGGCGGCGTGGCGCCGGGGAGCGAAGCCGGCCCGCGGTGGTGACCGGCCGGGGAGCGAAGCCGGCTCCCCGGTGACTGACTGGCCGCCGAGGTGGCAGTGTGACAGCTGGGCGGCGTGGTACACGAAGGGCTGACAGAAGTCGGCTGGAATAGCAGACGGACCGTCGCCGGATCCTCCCCACTAGGGGGGGGGGGGAGACGAGAAACACGGCAGGACGACCTGTGCGGTGCAATGTTTTGGAAGAGCCGGATGATTGATGGAGACGTGCATTACGATTGATGGGATGCCCTGTTTTGTTCTGCTGAGGATAGCACATGTCCTGCACGGCCGTGTCTGCTCGCACGGTCTGCTTACACGGTCTGTAGTGAGCGGTGGGTGATGTTTCAGCTGTGCCGAACATGTTTGATGCTGGCATGGTGACGCCGGCACCATGAGCATAGGCGTACACAAGGGAGGGGGGCAAACGGGGCAATTGCCCCCCCCCCCCTGAGGTCTGTACGTGCCCCCTTCGGTCGACAAAATACATTATTTTTTTGATTTTTTAAAGATAAAAATGGTGAAAATATGCCCTTTTCAAAATATAGTGGGCCAAATCCGGTGAGTTTTTTTGGTTGGGGTACTTTATACCCCCCTGAGCAAAAATTGCCCTCTCCTGGAGCGAATCGTGGGTACGCTACTGACCATGAGGATGTATAAATGCGTCACGCCTCAGCTGCTGTTTGTAATTTGTATGCAGCTGGAGAATGTCGTCATGTCTCTGATATCATCATAGCACAGTGCACTCTTCAGGCAATGCACCAACTAAACGGAGACCGGACGGCGCAAACAATGATCGGCCTTGGTTGGCGATGAGCCACTCTGACGAGTTGGGGGGGGGGGGGCGTCGTTGTAAGCATGCGTTCCCGAACGTAGCGCCGTCGCTCGTGGCCTGCAACATCGCGGGATGACCAAAACGGGTCGTGTGGGGGAGGGACAGCTGTGACCAGTTCACAGGCCCCATGTGGAAAGGTCGAGGAATACCGGAGCTTCGGGGTTTGACATAAATTGGTTGGGAATGAGAACCGTTGTGTTGTTTGCACTACGTTCGGCTTGAAAGCTGGCAATATCGAAAGATTATCCTCTTTCGTATACATCGACCGTGCGAATCATCACGGTCATGGCCAGGGTCTGTCGTTTCAATGGTTCAGAATTCGGGGCAGCATGATAATAGGTGCCGTCTGGATGGCGGCGGTCACGCTCGATGACTGCGGAATATAACGGTCTGGTCCGACCCGGGCCTGATCCGACCCGGGCCTGATCCGACCCGGGCCTGATCCGACCCGGGCCTGGTCCGACCCGGGCTTGATCCGATCTGGGCCTGATCCGACCCAGGCCTAATCCGACCCGGGTCTGGTCCGACCCGGGTCTGATCCAACCCGGGCCTGATTCGACCCGGGCCACCTGCGCCGCGGCCGCCAACGGCACTTTCGTCACCGGGCGTGGCCCGAATACTGACCGGAATATGTCAGCGCACACCACCAATCGTGTCTGTCTGTTGTCTGCTGTCTGCGTGTTACAAACTGTCTGCGTGTTGCTCTTACTGAGACGGGATGCCCACGCTGTTCCACATCTCGTTAATTACTCAATGTTCAGGTCCATGTCGAGCGAGATAATTCACAATGTACGAGATTCTCGCCGGCGGCCAATAGTCAAACGTCCATGATCATCTGAACTGAACGTAACGTTAGGTTAGGTTAACCAAATGGACCATATTTGACATGGACCCGTCAAATATGGTCCCTGTCGTAAACCTAAGGGACCAAATCTGACCCGACATACCTCTTTCAAAGACCTGTAATTCCTTACCTATACATGCTACGTGACTTTCGCCTCCGGGCATGTTATAAATAAAGGATGAATCTTAGTCAACCATAGGTTTAAAGCAGTCAAACATAGCTATAAAGTTGAAAAAAATGTTGTCAAACTTGAGGAAAAAGAGACTTTTGGGATAGATTTGGTCCATTTGGTTTACAAGTTTTCGTAAACCTAATGGACCAAATCTACCCTAAGTGATGTAATCGTTATTTATAGCGGAACTATATAAATTATCTTGAATATAACTAGCACATGTACTTAACTTCTTGTTAGGTATTCTTGTTGTCCAAAACTAACCTAGGGTTGATCTATATTTTTATTTTTAATAAAATTAATAAAAAATAATTAAAATATATTTTCGTTATTTGTTGATAAAACATGAAAAAAACAGCAGCATTAGCTACCTAACCGAGAGTACGACTTACCATCTTAAATTAAAACAGATTACACTTAAATAAAGGACACAAAACGTGTTTAAGTTTTGGTTACTATAACGTCATTAAAAAAATTACATAACATTTTTAAACTGCCTATTCCCAATTATAAGCACGAGTACTAATCGCTCTAAAAAATTAACCTAGGTTTGACAAATATAAACGACCCTAGAGGTGTCCTAAATATTAAGGAATTTTTAAAAAAAAATCAATAAGGATAATATAAGTTAGTTTCAAAAATATGTTTCTTTTCCCAAAAGTCCGAAATCTCATTCATCTAAAACTGGTAACAGTTTGTTTCTATAAATTTTAGTTTTTTTAGTGAAAATCGAAAATCCAAAAAAATCGAAAATTTTGAATTTGAACTTTAAGTTAAGCAATTAAAAATTTAAGTTCATCATTTAGAGTAAGTTAATCAATTGCCTATTCAAAACTGAAATCGGTTTGGTTTTATTCGTTTCGGTGTTTAAGTTATAGGCATTCCCGTTTACCATTGCATTATTTGCTGGACTTTGAAAAAATTTCGAAGAAGAAAAAATGTTTTTTTCCTTATTTATTATATCAAAATTGCCTTTGATAACACTTAAACATATAGAAAACGAAGTCATTTAAAAAATTACAAAAATAAAAAAGTCGAAAAAGAAGTAACACTTTTTAGCGAAAAACGATTTCTTTCCAAAAAAGAGGATTAATTTTATACATTTCCATATTACTTAAGTACAAACCAATATGAAAACGGTAACAATTTCTGAAAATACGTAGTACTTCTGACGTCATTGTTAAAAAACTGAAAAAATTGAAAAAAAGTATATCAAGTGATAAAAGGTCGAAAAAACCCGATCTAAGGGTCTACTTTTTTTGTAAAATGATGTCTTCATTCTTGTTCACCCTAACTGTTCAAAAACAAATATTTAATTTTTAACACCAGGTGGCAGCACTTAACGTTTTACTAAAAAAAAATGAAACAAATTTTTGTATCACATTTAAAAAAAGAAAAAAATAGTGGTTCATAGAAAATTGAATGGGCTATCAATTAACTTTAATAAACTTTTCGCTCAGACAAAAAAATTACCTAAAAAAATTGAAATAAAAAATTATCTTAATTTTTTTGCTTAAAGTTAAGTATTTTTTAAAAAAATAATTATTCCTTTGCAAGTCCTGGATCTTCGTCATCTAAAACTGGTATTTGTTTGGCTCTATACATTTTATTTTTTAAGTGACAAGCATTTAAACTTAATTTGTTATTGTACTTAAAGTTAAGCAATTAAAAAAATTATGTACATCATATATCGTAGGCTTAACTATTGGCTATCAAAAACTGAAACCGGTTTGGTTTTATTTCATTCTGTTTTTAAGTTATAGTTATTGCCATCTACCATTAAGTTGTTCTCACTTTTAAAAAAATATGCTTAAAGTTAAGTCTTTTTTAGAATAGTTTGTTTTTATTTGATAGTCCTTTATCACATTCATCTACTACTTGTAACCGTTTGGGTTTATACATTTTATTTTTTAAGTGAAAAACATTCAAACTTAATTTGTAATTGTACTTAAAGTTAAGCAATTTAAAAATTAAGTGCATCATATAACGTAGGCCCAACTATTGGCTATCCAAAACCGAAATCGGTTTGGTTTTATATATTTTGGTTTTTAAGTTATAGGCATTTCCGTCTACCATAACATTGTTCCGAGGACTTGAGCTATTTTTGTGGAAGAAAAAAATGTTTTTTTCCTTGTTTATTATTACAAAATTACCTTTGATTACCCCTAGCAATATAGAAAACCAAGCTACTTTTTGAAAATACATTTTTCAAATTTTCAAAAAAAGTTATATCTTTTTACGAAAAACAGATTTCTTTCAAAAAGCGAGTATTAAAAAAATACATATTCACATCCGTTATATTAAGACAAACAAGATTCTGTTTACAATTTCTTTAAATACTTAATATTTCTCAAGTTATTGTCAAAAAACAGATAAAATTGACATTCGAAAAATCGCGATTTTTTTTCTTCGAAAAAGAAAGATTAAAGGGTCTCGTTACTTGTAAAATGATGCCCCATTCATGCTGGTTCCAAATATAATTTTGTTTTTAAGATTCTTCAAATATTGAACAAAATATGAGTATAAACGTTCAAGAAAATCATGAAATTGGCCGAAAAAAATTATAAAAACGCGAAACTCATTAACTCAAAAAGTAAGACCGGAAGAGGCAAATAAAAACATAGATTCTTGTTCCGTTCGCCTAGTTCTACAACATCCGTCTGTCGGAACTCAAAAAAACTTTTCCGAAAAAAAGTTATTGATATATATTTTTGGTGATGGATAACTTAAAAAATAAAACAACATATTTAGAGTACGAAAAGAAATTCAGCATGCTCATAGTGCTGTACATTTTAATCATATTTTTAATTTTGAAAAAATGCATAACTTTTTTTTTGGTGAAAATTCAAAATATTCATCAATTTGATAATTAAGTACCCCATATGTTAAAAACCTGTATACTGATTTTTTATTTCTTTATTTGTTAACATTTGGCGTAACACGGTCTTTCTTATCCTTGAACACATTTTCCCAAAAAATGCATATTCAGAAATCTAAAATTTAAAAACATCATTTTTTTACAATTTTTCACATTTTTAACTTCAAAAATATGGTTTTGATTAAAATTCAGAATTTACAAAAGATGTGGTTCGTTACGCCGCACCTTTATTTGCTGTTTTATTATTTAAAAAAAGAGTTCCAAAACAAAAAAGTTACGTTCCAAAAACTTGTGCAAAAAACATGTTTTTCTAGGTAGCCCAAAAGCTAAAAAAAAATTGTGAAGGATTTCCGCACCTTATATACAAAGCCCCATTAATGCTTAACACAAATATATGCTTTGTTTAAATATTCGATCAATAATAAGCAAATTGCGAGCAGAACAAGGACACTAAAATACAAAAATAAAAATAAAATAAAAACGTAAAATGTGTGTAACTTTTGTAAAAGCTATGTTTGATTAAAAACGTCAATGGATTGGTGTTCTACTCAACGAGAGCGATCGGAAACTGTTCTCCGAATGTAACAAATGTTGTTAGATTGGGCGTAATCGAAGAATCCTTTTTCGGGGGTCAGATTTGGTCCATTTGGTTTACTCGAGGTGTGTCAAATTTGGTCCCTTAGGTTTATTTTGAAACGGAAACTTTAATAACTTTTTAAGTTTTTAATGGGTTTCAAAACTATTAAGTGCACTGGGCTTACAGTCAAATTCCCTTCCTTTTTTTTGAAAACCAGAAAAGATATAGTTATAAATAAAGATGTTATACTTTTGTTCAAGTAGGAAAGTACAGTTGGGGTAAGATCATGGTACCTTCATGGACACTTACGATTAAGTCAACTATTTCTTAAACCTTACTTCTGATCTTATAACAAAAGTAAGCTCTCTTAATTTGGATCAACCCTAGCCCGAAACTTACTCTGTAGCTTTTTCAGGGATCAAACCTAGTTATTTGCTAGGGTAGACTGCGATATGTCCAAGAAAGTTCCTAACGGGTGTAATGCCCCGGCATTTTGGTCATAAAAGCTTAAATATAATTAATTTCGTTATGTTCCCAATTAGGAATCAACCAAAAAGTGTTCAGGCAAGGCGTCCCCGATTGGGTAAAATTTTGAACAATTAATATTTAAGGAATTACAGCCTTCCAAACAGGGGACCAAATTTGACATAAAACCTGTCAAATATGGTCCCCAAAAGGGTATATTTGGTCCATTTGGTTTAGTAACATAACATGCACGTTAGGTAGCATAACATGAACGTTAGGTAGCATAACATGAACGTTAGGTAGCATAACATGAACGTTAGGTAGCATAACATGAATGTTAGGTAGCATAACATGAACGTTAGGTAGCATAACATGAATGTTAGGTAGCATAACATGAACGTTAGGTAACATAACATGAACGTTAGGTAGCATAACACGAACGTTAGTAACATAACATGAACGTTAGGTAACATAATATGAACGTTAGTAACATAACATGAAAGTTAGGTAACATAACATGAACGTTAGGTAGCATAACATGAACGTTAGTAACATAACATGAACGTTAGGTAGTATAACATGAACGTTAGTAACATAGCATGAACGTTAGGTAACATAATATGAACGTTAGTAACACAACATGAACGTTAGGTAGCATAACATGAGCGTTAGGTAGCATAACATGAACGTTAGGTAACCCAACATGAACGTTAGGTAACACAACATGAACATTAGGTAACACAACATGAACGTTAGGTAGCATAACATGAACGTTAGTAACACAACATGAACGTTAGGTAACATAACATGAACGTTAGACAACACAACATGAAAGTTAGGTAACATACCTGTTCAGCATGCGCGGCCATATCGTTGGGTGTCACATGTTCAGCATGCGCGGCCATATCGTTGGGTGTCACGTGTTCAGTGGGCGGCATAACACGACACGTTCCCATTACCCACAATCATCGCGCGACCTTGGAACGATGTGGAGCGTGGTTTTCGACCAGGTGGCAAACGAAAAGCAACTAGTACGTGTTTAATTCGTTTTCTTTCCAGTGAAAGGTCTGTCTTTCGAATCCTTGCATTTAGAATGGAGAGAATAGAATTCGTGTTGACAAAGCTGAGTCACAGGATGAACTAGTTTACTTTCACGGTGATTTTCAAGGCACGCTGAAGGCGGTTGCCTTTTATGGGAACCGACCCGATATCTGATCTGAGTCACGTAGCTAACATGATTCGTAGTCCCTTTTTGGAGAACTTTGGCGCAACACGGCAGCAATTCACTCCATGTCCGCTTGATAATCTGTTGTCGACTAGCACGGTCATGGCCAGGCTAGAACAAGGCAGGGTACCAGGGTCCATCGTCCAGGTCATGTCTCCGCAGCTGTGGTGAGCGGCTCCGTGCCCCCACCGTGACCGCGTGGTCGGAGCACGCGTCTCTGTGTCCGTGTGGTCAGTGCACTGGGCGCAGCTGCACTGTCTGCTCCAAACCCCGGCCCGCGTCACGTGCCCGCCCCTCACTGTCTGTCGGTCTGTCAGTCGGTAAGGAGCTGTTGCTGCTGTCTGATGTGGCGAGGCGAACAGATTGGCGAACAGCAGGCTCTGACTGTGGTTAGCCCGCACTCAGAGACAACACCAGTCGCTTATACGATCGTCGTGATGCGTAGTTGGCATAGGCGTACACAAGGGGGGGGGGCAAACGGGGCAATTGCCCCCCCCCCCCCTCCCCTGAAGGTCTGTACGTGCCCCCTTCGGTCGAAAAAATGACATATTTTTTAAGAGATAAATGTTGAAAATATGCCCTTTCAAAAATATAGTTGGCCAAATCCGGCGAGTTTGTTTTTGGTGGGGGTACTTTATGGCCCCCTGAGCAAAAATTGCCCCCTCCTGGAGTAAATCCTGGGTACGCCACTGGTAGTTGGTGTGGTCTCAGGTCTCGGAACATTGCTCTCGAACAGACATTCTAAAGCTCCTTTGCGTGACAAGGTGCTGGAATGTAACGTGTGATGGCCCTCTGGATGAACGTTCACGCATCGAACATGATAATCCTTCCCGGCTCTCGTACAACGAGCAATGAGCAATGTGCTGGATAACGATAAGTGGTCACGCATCAAACGATAGTCTTTCCCTGCCCTCGTGTAATATTACTAACTGGAGACGCCGGTTATGGTTATGCCGGCATCTCTGACTCACATCGTGGGACAATCTGGGCGACGTCCTTGCCCGCTCGGCCCACGCAGTGATGTATGCGTGTGTCATCAGAGCACATTCCTGGATCATGTTACCACCGCCCGACAGCCGCTGTGGACCATATTTGCCGCTGGGATGAGCGTGCCGTCACCACAACAGGCGCCAACTCAGATCGCCAGCTCACCCTACCCTACCCTCCCCCTTCCGGGGACGGGATGTGTCACTCAGACGCACCATCTGGTCACTCAACACCCCCGGCACGCACGCCTCAGTCCGCCGGCAGCCGGTGACGGCACGCAGCCGGCAGCCGGCCGCGCCTCTGCACAGTGGCCGTGGGTGTGGAACTGTTTGGATCGGCTGCAGGTGGAGCGTGGCAGTGGCAGTCACAGCGCCTGTCGTGGACATGCTCCGATATAGTGTACACGGCCATATCTGGCTCGCCTCAGATGTCCATAAAGCCGCAGCAGCTGCCCGTAATGTAAGCACGGCGGCATGAGTTACTGCCTACTACTGATGTTACTGCTGATGTGTCCACTGATGTCAGTCTGCTGTCCACGTCAGCAACGGAGTTACTACTGATGTGTCCACTGATGTCAGCCGGCTGTTTGATGTCCACGTCAGCAGCGGGGTTACCACTGATGTGTCCACTGATGTCAGCCGGCTGTCTGCTGTCCACGTCAGCAGCGGAGTTACTGCTGATGTGTCCACTGGTGTCAGTCGTTCAACCACATCAAATTATGATTGCATGTTTTTGTTGGATATGTCTGAAAGTATCCAATGGTGTTGAATTTGACGGGATATTTCGCCAGACCTTCGTCGACACTCGGCAGCAGACTTGTCAATGATTCATATTTGTCATGAATCGATTCACAGTGATTCACGGACCATAATGAATGATTCAATCATGATTCAATCACTCAACATTACCATAATGAATGATTCAATCATGATTCAATCACTCAATATTACCATAATGAATGATTCAATCATGATTCAATCACTCAACATTACCATAATGAATGATTCAATCTTGATTCAATCACTCAACATTAAAGGGAAGTGTCGACTCCTTTGTCTAACTCCTTTGATTTTGAATGTGCGACTCTAAGATTTTATGAGCGTGATAGGGAGGTCATGCTCTACCTGTGTGCCAATTTGCATGCACATCAGAATAGTCTGCTGTTTGACCTTAAACATATGACCTGCTCTAACTCCTTTGATTTTAAATGTGCGACTCTAAGATTTTACCAGAATGATCACTAGGTCGTGATCTATCGGTGTATCAATTTTGAAGCCAATCCAAATAGTTCGCGAATGTATTTCCGAATGTGAATGTGAATGTGAGGCAATTGGACACGCGTGTTGTTTATTTTGATTATAAAATGATATTTATAATATTTATTATAATAGCAAATTCCAAGTTCCAAAAGCATTAATGACTTTACGTTTCACTTTTTTAAGCGAATAGAACATTTATTTTGATTTTGCATTAGGTATTATTTTTTTTATAAAGCATGATGTGGAATAAAGCGGCGCCGATGCGACAGTGATATTTGGGACAAGCGGAGGTCATGCAAATGGTTGTTTATGATTTCGTTTTTGATATGGTATAGCCTAGAAATTAGGAAAAGGTGGGTACTTTTTGATAATTTTTGCGCGTGAAAAAGGTGTGCGTGTACTGTGTGGTTTATGAACCAAAGTATGAGTTATCAGTTAGTTACCTTTTCTAAGTATTTAGGTACCTACCCCTAACCCTACCAGTTCCAAGGTATTCACCTAGTTAGGGCTGATTGAACAGTGGCTTTGTGCCATCTGGAATTGGACACAAAGCCTCGCTTTCTTTACGTATAGATGAATTACAGGCTACAGCTCAGGACACAGAGCTCATATAATTGGCCATTAAGTGCCTGGTTTGTCCACAGGGCACATATGAATGCTGGGCCGCTGTCATATTTTGTGGACAGTTTATGCTGTTCGACCAAAAAAGAATGATTCTTTGAGCGATGAATGATTCAATCAGCCTATTTTCTCTGTATGAATGATTCAATCAGTGACTCACAACAGGTTTGCGCATGAGGTGAATCGATTCATGAGTCATTCATTTGAAATAAGAATGATTCAATCAAAAGTAGTCGATTCACATTGAATCATTGACAAGTCTGCTCGGCAGTGCATGTAATTAAATTGGATCGATGCAAAAAAGAATCCGGCCCTAAGTCGGGCATACCATGTTGCACTGCACACAGACAGCAAATCCCCGTCCCCGAAACCAACGCGTCAGTACCACAAGAACAGACCTGGTATATAGCGTGGCATGCACTTCGCCGTTATCAGTGGCATCCGCGGGCCTCCCACGTATGTGCTTCACTTCACATTCACGTAGTCAGCTGCTCCGACACACGAAAACGTGTTGCTGCAGCCTGTTCTGATCACTACTTACGGGTCACTGCATGGCATTACTGTCCTGCAGGCTCAAGGTTTGGCAGAGGCCTTCCTTGAGACGGGACGGAACATAAGCCATATCATGGGTGGAGCCAAGGTTGCCGCCACCTTCCGAAAGTTGGGGGGGGGGGGGGAGACGGACAGAGGCATTCTGAAGTCGATTCCTTCCATGCAACGCCCATAGGCGTAATGTTAAAATCCGAAAATGTTGGGGGACACGTCCCCCCAGCCCCCCCCCCTCCTGTGGCGGAGCCCCTGGGTGGAGCTTTTCAGAAAAAGTTGGTGGGGCAAAATGTCATATAGGCTGGTTGTTTTCAATGGTTCAGGTGAAAAATGACCATTTCAACGCCAGGAAACTTCAAATCTGACAAAAGTTGGTGAGGAAAAACACAAAGTTGGCAGTCGCCCCACCATTTGAATAGGAAACTCCACCCGTGAGTCATATTGTCAAATGATAATTTGGGATAGTTTGGGTCGCAGACAAATGGATGATGCAAGAGACAGCAGCATCCTGACACATGATACATTGTTTCGGTGGTCGTTACCTGATGCAATCGTGTGTACGCCATGGACAGGGCGTGTCGTCATTCGATACTTGTAATCGGGGCTAAACCGCTCGAATGGCCATTTGCGCAAAATCCACTTTCCCAACAAACGTAGTGCCAAAGGCTGATGTGTTGACAGCATCCCAAGTTAGCTAGTACGTAGCACTAGGGATTCAAGAACGGAAAACTGCTGCATTTATAACTCTTTAGCCAAGTCAGAAATATGCACCATTAATTTGTTTTGATAAATTCGCTCAAATAATTCAACCAAAGATTGTATTCTAGATGTTTTCGACATGCTTTGCTAGTGATTATTGATTGCCAATTATTTTGTCGCCTCTCCTTTACGCTGGCCCTAAAGCGTAATTTAACATTTCCCTTTTAACTGTGCGTCTGTTCAGAGGACCTCATGGCCGACTTCTTCGCAGAGTTATTTATTATTCATCCTCGTTCAGTGTCTCGTTAATCGCTTCTGTTCTCCCTTTGGTGGCTGACGCGCCGCCGCCCGCTGGCGGGGAGCGGCCCTGAATCCTGCCCACTCGGACCGCGCGAGACGAATCCCCACAACACTCCGCGATAATTACAGCTTCACGACGCATTGTAAACGGCTTCAGAAACGTTCCTGGAACTGTGGAGCTGACCTGGCGAAATCGGCCAAAATCGGCCCCGCCGATTGAGACAATGGCAGACGTGTAAGGGATTTACGAGAGGGCGGACCGGAATTTAGTTCACCTTTTACAGTAGTTTACTGGGCAGTTATTGGAAGTTGTGATATTCAGTGTAAGAAGTGGTAAAGTTTCGAAATAGGTCGATGTTTATTGGAATATATTGCACTAATTGATTTTTCGACCTGGTTGGTGGCTTAAATGTGTCTGAAGGTAGAGGATGACTTGCCGCAACGAAAATTTCATGTTATCATTATTTACCTTCTTTCATACATTTGCGAGCGTAATTTGCATCCTCCTACAATTACATTTTATCTCTTCAGGTAAATATTACTGTACATGAATTGTACTAGGCACATCATACACTTCTGTTGTTTTATCACTAGCGGATCCAGGGGGCAAAGCGGTCATCCCCCCCCCCCAAAAAACGCCTGAAATCGGCGCAAAATTGACACATTTCCTGATATAGAAGAAAATCTAAAGCAACTTTTTCTAAGGAAAGTTTGTTTTAAATCAGCTATCAATGCAAGCGAAATCCGATGAGTTTTCCGAATTGTGTGAGACTTTTGGGGAATTTGCCCCCCCCCCCCTCCCCTCCCCGACAAAAAAAAAACACTTGTGCCCCCCCCCCCCCCCCAACCACCGTTCTGGATCCGCTTCAACTATGTTACGTGACTTATCCCCGAACTAATTTCCACCCATATTATGCAGCCAGACTGTCACTTTCCTCCGTCTGTTCTGCTAATAATAACCTCGTCCATTTGTGTCCACGCCGGCTGCCGTCAGACGGTTGCGGGGTAACTGTTTGTGGTCGTGGTGCATGGAGCGGAGTCGCGTCTGGGTCATTCCTGGTGTCATTGTGGGGGTAACTGCGTGTGGTCTTGTTGTATGGAGCGGAGTCGCGTCTGGGTCATTCCTGGAGCGGAGTCGTGTCTGGGTCATTCCTGGTGTCATTATGGTGGTAACTGTTTGTGGTCGTGTTGTATGGAGCGGAGTCGCGTCTGGGTCATTCCTGGAGCGGAGTCGTGTCTGGGTCATTCCTGGTGTCATTATGGTGGTAACTGTTTGTGGTCGTGTTGTATGGAGCGGAGTCGCGTCTGGGTCATTCCTGGAGCGGAGTCGTGTCTGGGTCATTCCTGGTGTCATTGTGGTGGTAACTGTTTGTGGTCGTGTTGCACGGAGCGGAGTCGCGTCTGGATCATTCCTGGTGTCATTGTGGTGGTAACTGTGTGTGGTCGTGTTGTATGGAGCGGAGTCGCGTCTGGGTCATTCCTGGAGCAGAGTCGCGTCTGGGTCATTCCTGGTGTCATTGTAGTGTGGACGTGTGACGAGCAGCTGCAATGCTGAAGCTTACATGGAACGCAGGCAGCCACTACCTCGGACGTTAAAGGCAAATAATGTAATGACCTTTTGATTTGTTTAGCAATAATTTCTTAGGCTACCGTTATGGTATACAAATGATTTTATCTAAATTTAAGAATGAAATAAAATTATTCCCCTAATTCGAAGTTGGAAATTTGGAAAAATTAAAAAGCAAGTACATACGATACTTCTTTCGGAGTTCATGATTGGTGTTTTCCCTCCACTATTGGAAACGCGACATATTGGAAACGCGACGCTTTTGTATCAATCTGTTCAACGTTGTTGAATTATCTCTCAACAAATCGCATACACTAAATAAGTCGTAGGGGGCCAAGTTAATCCACCTAATTTATCACGGTTTTCTAGGATGTGAATTGATTGATTACGGAAAACGGTTCAGATAAATGTGTCATGAGTGCATTGCAATGTATTTAATACCTGTATGGTGAAAATTCGTGGGGAAAACATCAATTTTTTAATGAATCGAGAACACTAAATAGGTCGCCGTCCGGGGCCAAATTAAACAGCTGATTTCAATGCCCTTTTTCAAATGTTGGTTGATTTTTCATGGAAGTTTAGTATTAGCAAAAGATAGAGTGCGTGAAACATATTATATACCTTCATGATAAATAACAATGCGAAGGCAGGCTAATTTTCGCTCAGACAGTGAATTCGTTACCAAGTACTGGTGAGTACCGACCGTTGTAAGCGTGGAACGTTTATCAACTTTAACTTGAGATATCTTTCTGTAGGAATGTTTATAAGCAAAATGTGATCAATTTACAATGGTCTCGTCTATCGATTTCAAGTAATAACTCCATCTGTGTGGGAAAATGTCATTATTTCCCTGTAACATGTCATAAACATATGTTCCGAAGCTCCCGACAGTAAGAGGGCTGCAACAACAAGAACGGTATGTTGACGAAGAACGACAAGGGAAGAGTGACGAGTAGCTGTCACGTTGAAGCATGCATGCAGACGTCAGGTCATTTTCTCACATGCATCACAGTGGTCTCTATGGCAGGTAGTGTTTGCTGGTGTTTTGTATCACGCCGTCCTTCGGGAGTGGAACAGGCCAAGGCTGGCCGCCACACACGCGGCTGCTGCTCGCAGAGTGCTCATTGTTCTATCCCTCTTCTTGGTGCTGTTGCTCGCCGGTATTTGATCAGCTGCAGTATTCGATTAGCCCCAGTCTCAGGACTCGGAGTAAATAGCCGTCACCGTGCCAGACCCGGCGGTGGTGTTGACGACTCTCAAACAAATCTGTCCGCGAGGCTCCTCCGTGTTTACCTCTTGGCACCGGACGCGAGGACACCGTGGACAGTGGTCGGCCCTGCCTGCAGTGACGCACACAAGCAACTCTGCGCTTCGAGTATTCAGATATACAGCACGCTCACTACGGAGTTTTTACCGTGCGAAGAAGTGGACCTGCCTCGCGTTACGATATGAGCGAGGGCAAACAAGCAGCCTACGGTCGTTCCGGAAGTATTCACTTGGTGCGAGCCGACAGCCGATGACCGCATCCTACATGCTGGCTCCTTCGCAGATACACACAGCATTAATAGTTCATCGTTCGCAAACAAATGTTCTTTCGAGGAGTTCCGGGGGATGTGTTGCGACTTTGTTCACTCTGTTGTTGTTGTTGTTGATAAGGCCGCTTGACGTCCATCGATCATTAGATCCATCGATGTCATCGACGTCCATATATGTGTTAGATCGTCCTGGGTGTGTCACAATGTGATTTGAAGATTTGGGTGTTAATTATTAACGACCGGACAATGTATTTGTTCAGCTCGCTGCCCACCTTGACACCTGCCCACCTCCGTCGGCAGGCCGAAGGTGCCGCCGACGCCGTGCCGGTGGAAGCTGCGCGTGCGGCGACCCCGCTTCCTGCGCGCCGGCTACCTGAGGAACGCGGCCAGCTTCCTCATCTTCACGGCACTGTACGCCACGGCAAACGTGGTGCTCTTCAGCTGGCGCGTGTGGCAGTACCGCGACCGCGCCCTGCTGGAGCAGATGGCCAGGGGTACAGGTGAGGAGGGAGCGATACTGCTGTCACTGGGGTACAGGTGAGATGGGACCCGGTCATGTTGGAACTAATAACACGGGGTACATTCTGACAAAAAGCCATCACACTAGGTGGATGTGAGATTGGACCGGTACTTCTTGAGATGTCCGTTGCCTAATTCCGGTGCACCTGATAAACTACACTGTCACGGTCAGCCAGTAAGTGCTCTGTTTGACCGTTTAACCCTCGCCCGGGTAGGGGGGTGGGCCACCCCCTCAGTTTTTCTGGAATAACTCGCGTAATTTCCAACCAATTGCGATGAAACTTTCAGTACCCTACTTTTGAAGATAAAAAAATCCACATACTCTGAAAATTTTGAATTTCTAACCCAGATGACCCGTGGCCTATGACCTGTTTCTCAAGGTCATGGCAGGCGCAACTGGCGTCCCGTAGTATCAATGCTAGTAACTTGTGCAGTTTCCGAGTGTTTGTTGTTCGGGAGCATATACACAGGTATTTCCAGGTGACAGTTGTGGTTTCCACTGAGATTGTGACCTCGATTGACCTTTTCAGAGGTCAACTGAGGTCATTGACCTCCGATGACCTCAGATTACTTTTTTGGGCTTCTGGTGGTTTTTAGGACATTTTGTGACGCTGATTTCGAATTTGGGATCCATTTTACATAATTATATGTTCCACGGGAGTCATGCGCTTCCACAGGTCAACCGAGGTCACTGACATGACCTTTTTGGAATTTGGCAGTTTTTAGGACATTTTGTGACGCTGATTACGAATTTGGCACCCATTAAGCATTATGGTATGCTCATTCACGATTCTAGCTCGATAAAATGCAATTTATACGCATTTACAATTTTGATGACTTTTTGGTCATTGACATGACCTCAGAGGTCACCTAATGATCCAATACCATAAAATCGGATATCAACGGCTTCCTCTCGTCACAAGCAACATGCTCGTCTTTGAATCTAAGCTCTGGCTCAATTAGGGGCGAAACGCTAAGGGGGTCGTACCCCCCCCCCCCCCCCCCCCCCCCCCTTACCCGAACACGTAGTGATTTTGCCCTACCCGGGCGAGGGTTAACGCAGGTTAGGCTATCCTGATCCGAGCTAGGATATCATGATCCGAGCTAAGCTTTCCTGACACGGCTCTGCACTTGTAAGCTGTCTGCCTGCGGAATGTCCAGTTGCTTGGAGACGCGTAAGCTGAAGGAAATCTCCCCTTAACCGTCCATAGTTTTTGCATCGAGGGATCAATGGCCATCAGGCTATATCATTTAAGCTGTTTTATGTTCTTCAGTGTGACGTCACAGCCATGCATCAACGCGGATTATGGCATAGCCTTGGGGAGAAAACCAAACGTAAACGGCTATTTGCACGCCTCCGAAACGGGAGGATGAATCGGCCGCCGATAAAAAGACGAATATCTGAATGAATGGTGTAACCGATTGTGCGCGCCTTACACGTCAAGTCAAAACTTTCACCGGTGAAACGCAGTGGCGGTCGTGGTCAGTTAAACACACGTCATGACTTGTCAGTGGTCATTAGAGTTCTGACGTCATAATTAGGATTGTCTCCACCGGCATCTGGACTCAACAACCGCCGGCATCTGGGTTCAACAACCACCGGTATCTGGGTTCAACGATGGCCGGCATCTGGACTCAACGACGGCCGGCATCTGGACTCAACAACGGCCGGTATCTGGACTCAACAACGGCCGGTATCTGGACTCAACAACGGCCGGTATCTGGACTCAACAACGGCCGGCATCTGGACTCAACAACCGCCGGTATCTGGACTCAACAACGGCCGGCATCTGGACTCAACAACCGCCGGTATCTGGACTCCACAACGGCCGGCATCTGGACTCAACAACCGCCGGTATCTGGACTCAACAACGGCCGGCATCTGAACTCAACAACCGCCAGCATCTGGACTCAACAACGGCCGGTATCTGGACTCAACAACGGCCGGCATCTGGACTCAACAACCGCCGGTATCTGGACTCAACAACCGCCGGTATCTGGATTCAACAACGGCCGGCATCTGGACTCAACAACGGCCGGCATCTGGACTCAACAACCGCCGGTATCTGGACTCAACAACGGCCGGTATCTGGACTCAACAACGGCCGGCATCTGGACTCAACAACCGCCGGTATCTGGACTCAACAACCGCCGGTATCTGGACTCAACAACCGCCGGCATCTGGACTCAACGACGGCCGGCATATGGACTCAACAACCGCCGGTATCTGGACTTAACAACCGCCGGTAACTAGGCCCAACAACCGCCGGTAACTAGGCCCAACAACCGCCGGTAACTAGGCCCAACAACCGCCAGTAACTAGGCCCAACAACCGCCAGTAACTAGGCCCAACAACCGCCGGTAATTAGGCCCAACAACCGGCGGTAACTAGGCCCAACAACCGGCGGTTACTAGACCCAACAACCGCCGGTAACTAGGCCCAACATCCGCCGGTATCTGGGTTCAACAACCTCTTTGATCAACAGAGCTATCTGGCCGGGCTTCTGTGGAGCTCGGCACGGTCAGTGAACATTGCGTATTACTGGGCGACATCCGACTTCAGCGTGAGCCTACCAGTTAACACGAAACACGCTGAACTCACGCTCCTGTTGATGGCGACATGCCATTTTCACTGAAGCAATAATGGATGTGATTTCAGAATAAAAGAGGTGTAATGGCGCACTACATCATAGATGCAGACTAGAATCTTACATTAGATGAAAATACAAAAACGAAGTATTTGGCAACAGGGTTCCATGATCTTCAGAAATGCGAGCCGCTGAGCATGGGGCAGTGCATAAACTGGTGCCTTGATTGCAGATGTTGGCAAATAACACTTTTATAGTTCTTATCATCGGTTGACAAAACAAAAATGTGCGTATTTAATGAACAGTTAATGGGCATATTACAAAACACCAACAAAAAAAAAAATGAGGCGCTTCGAAATTATATACATTATTTATACAATTTACAATTCTTGTTACCCGAGCATCAAACAGTGTAGAGGTATTAAATATTATTAATAAATAATGTCTTAAGTTTCACACGACCCTTGACATAGGCTTAGGAACAGGGGGACCATGGCCCCTCACTTTTCGGCCATTGTTTTGGCCATAATCTTTATTTTTGCTTGGTGAGAAAAGTGTTTGATGGCAAAAGGTTCGCCAAGACGAGAGAAGCCCAAATCTACAAATAAATCTTCCATAGGGGGGTTGGGGTTCTCTCAAAACGATATCACAGTTTCACTGCCCCCCCCCCCCACACACACACACACACACTTTTGGTGACGTTCCTACGTGCCTGACCCTTGGCGTGCTGGCTGTCCATAGCCGGCGCCACCAAGGCTGTCTCCAGGTCGGCGCCTACACCACCCTTCCGCCGGCCAGCTGCAACTTGGCCACCATTACATGTTGCGTCACCGCGCCGCGCCGGCCGGGGAGGTTTCTCCTGGTGCGCCGCGCCCGTGACGACCGGCCGTTCACCGCATCCCTCGCGAGACGCGGGGCGTGAGGCATGAGGCACCGACCGACCGACCGACCGACCGACCGACCGACCGACCGACCGACCGACCGACCGACCGACCGACCGACCGACCGACCGACCGACCGACCGACCGACCGACCGACCGACCGACCGACCGACCGACCGACCGACCGACCGACCGACCGACCGACCGACCGACCGACCGACCGACCGACCGACCGACCGACCGACCGACCGACCGACCGACCGACCGACCGACCGACCGACCGACCGACCGACCGACCGACCGACCGACCGACCGACCGACCGACCGACCGACCGACCGACCGACCGACCGACCGACCGACCGACCGACCGACCGACCGACCGACCGACCGACCGACCGACCGACCGACCGACCGACCGACCGACCGACCGACCGACCGACCGACCGACCGACCGACCGACCGACCGACCGACCGACCGACCGACCGACCGACCGACCGACCGACCGACCGACCGACCGACCGACCGACCGACCGACCGACCGACCGACCGACCGACCGACCGACCGACCGACCGACCGACCGACCGACCGACCGACCGACCGACCGACCGACCGACCGACCGACCGACCGACCGACCGACCGACCGACCGACCGACCGACCGACCGACCGACCGACCGACCGACCGACCGACCGACCGACCGACCGACCGACCGACCGACCGACCGACCGACCGACCGACCGACCGACCGACCGACCGACCGACCGACCGACCGACCGACCGACCGACCGACCGACCGACCGACCGACCGACCGACCGACCGACCGACCGACCGACCGACCGACCGACCGACCGACCGACCGACCGACCGACCGACCGACCGACCGACCGACCGACCGACCGACCGACCGACCGACCGACCGACCGACCGACCGACCGACCGACCGACCGACCGACCGACCGACCGACCGACCGACCGACCGACCGACCGACCGACCGACCGACCGACCGACCGACCGACCGACCGACCGACCGACCGACCGACCGACCGACCGACCGACCGACCGACCGACCGACCGACCGACCGACCGACCGACCGACCGACCGACCGACCGACCGACCGACCGACCGACCGACCGACCGACCGACCGACCGACCGACCGACCGACCGACCGACCGACCGACCGACCGACCGACCGACCGACCGACCGACCGACCGACCGACCGACCGACCGACCGACCGACCGACCGACCGACCGACCGACCGACCGACCGACCGACCGACCGACCGACCGACCGACCGACCGACCGACCGACCGACCGACCGACCGACCGACCGACCGACCGACCGACCGACCGACCGACCGACCGACCGACCGACCGACCGACCGACCGACCGACCGACCGACCGACCGACCGACCGACCGACCGACCGACCGACCGACCGACCGACCGACCGACCGACCGACCGACCGACCGACCGACCGACCGACCGACCGACCGACCGACCGACCGACCGACCGACCGACCGACCGACCGACCGACCGACCGACCGACCGACCGACCGACCGACCGACCGACCGACCGACCGACCGACCGACCGACCGACCGACCGACCGACCGACCGACCGACCGACCGACCGACCGACCGACCGACCGACCGACCGACCGACCGACCGACCGACCGACCGACCGACCGACCGACCGACCGACCGACCGACCGACCGACCGACCGACCGACCGACCGACCGACCGACCGACCGACCGACCGACCGACCGACCGACCGACCGACCGACCGACCGACCGACCGACCGACCGACCGACCGACCGACCGACCGACCGACCGACCGACCGACCGACCGACCGACCGACCGACCGACCGACCGACCGACCGACCGACCGACCGACCGACCGACCGACCGACCGACCGACCGACCGACCGACCGACCGACCGACCGACCGACCGACCGACCGACCGACCGACCGACCGACCGACCGACCGACCGACCGACCGACCGACCGACCGACCGACCGACCGACCGACCGACCGACCGACCGACCGACCGACCGACCGACCGACCGACCGACCGACCGACCGACCGACCGACCGACCGACCGACCGACCGACCGACCGACCGACCGACCGACCGACCGACCGACCGACCGACCGACCGACCGACCGACCGACCGACCGACCGACCGACCGACCGACCGACCGACCGACCGACCGACCGACCGACCGACCGACCGACCGACCGACCGACCGACCGACCGACCGACCGACCGACCGACCGACCGACCGACCGACCGACCGACCGACCGACCGACCGACCGACCGACCGACCGACCGACCGACCGACCGACCGACCGACCGACCGACCGACCGACCGACCGACCGACCGACCGACCGACCGACCGACCGACCGACCGACCGACCGACCGACCGACCGACCGACCGACCGACCGACCGACCGACCGACCGACCGACCGACCGACCGACCGACCGACCGACCGACCGACCGACCGACCGACCGACCGACCGACCGACCGACCGACCGACCGACCGACCGACCGACCGACCGACCGACCGACCGACCGACCGACCGACCGACCGACCGACCGACCGACCGACCGACCGACCGACCGACCGACCGACCGACCGACCGACCGACCGACCGACCGACCGACCGACCGACCGACCGACCGACCGACCGACCGACCGACCGACCGACCGACCGACCGACCGACCGACCGACCGATTACCACCGCCCGCCGAGCAGCCTTGACCGGGCCGTGTCAGCAGCCCCGGGCGCGTGCGAATCCTTACCGCCGCCGCCGCGACGCGTTTGGCCTTGCGAACAGTGAACGGTGCATCATCAAGTCCGCGCGACAGGCGGCATCAAGTCCGCGCGACAGGCGGCATCAAGTCCGCGCGACAGACGGCATCAAGTCCGCGCGTCAGACGGCATCAAGTCCGCGCGACAGACGGCAACCAGCGGCGGCGTGCGGCATCAAGTCCGCGCGACAGGCGGCATCAAGTCCGCGCGACAGGCGGCATCAGGTCCGCGCGACAGGTGGCATCAAGTCTGCGCGACATGCAGCAACCAGCGGCGGCGTGCGGTTTGGCAACACGCGTCTGGCGCCGCCGCTGGCGAAAACGACGCGGATCAGAGGTCTGGTGGCGTTGAGTGGCGCGGTTCCCACGCGAAAGTCGGTGATTGGTATATTGCGGCAAGACGCGCCGCCGCCGCCGCAGAAATTGGGGTAGGTCGTGAGCCGTCCGCGTTCCTGTCAGTGCACATTTGTGTGATGTGTGAACTCAAATCGAGTGTTGATATGTCCATGGTGCGAGAAAAGTCTCACGTAATTACAATCGGAACGGGCGGATAAACGAAGCAGCCATACCATTCACTTATTTGCATTGTAATACATTGTGACCGTCAGTCTATGAACTTGATTGAGATGCATTGTTATACATTGTGACCGTCAGTCTATGAACTTGATTGAGATGCATTGTTATACATTGTGACCGTCAGTCTATGAACTTGATTGAGATGCATTGTTATACATTGTGACCGTCAGTCTATGAACTTGCTTGAGATGCATTGTTATACATTGTGACCGTCAGTCTATGAACTTGATTGAGAAAAAGACTAAGAGCTGCGGTTGATGAAGTGAATGTCGGAGCCGGCAGCGGGCAGCTATAGTCAGGGACTAGTGAGTGCGGGGTATGCGGTGCGTTTTCACCATAAATACCATTGATTGTCTGTCGACACACTCCGCTGAGTATGTGATGGCCTAGTGCAGCGTTCTGTATCGCGTGACTGGCGTGGCGTTACGGGTCGGGCGGCGGAGTCGATATGGTGCAGCGTTCTGTATCGCGTGACTGGCGTGGCGTTACGGGTCGGGCGGCGGAGTCGATATGGTGCAGCGTTCTGTATCGCGTGACTGGCGTGGCGTTACGGGTCGGGCGGCGGAGTCGATATGGTGCAGCGTTCTGTATCGCGTGACTGGCGCGGCGTTACAGGTCGGGCGGCGGAGTCGATATGGTGCAGCGTTCTGTATCGCGTGACTGGCGTGGCGTTACGGGTCGGGCGGCTGAGTCGATATGGTGCAGCGTTCTGTATCGCGTGACTGGCGTGGCGTTACGGGTCGGGCGGCTGAGTCGATATGGTGCAGCGTTCTGTATCGCGTGACTGGCGTGGCGTTACGGGTCGGGCGGCGGAGTCGATATGGTGCAGCGTTCTGTATCGCGTGACTGGCGTGGCGTTACGGGTCGGGCGGCGGAGTCGATATGGTGCAGCGTTCTGTATCGCGTGACTGGCGTGGCGTTACGGGTCGGGCGGCGGAGTCGATATGGTGGCCTGGGTTTATGCGCGAAACGTAATGTCACGGTGACGCTGTGCGTTGTTCTGCTTTCAAGGCGGGTAAATGAGCCGTAGCCAGTACTAAGAGTCCTAGAGCAAGGGCGGCAATCAGAGGCTGGTATACATTGTATTGAGATACATACCAGAAGTCGGGCGCGCGCGCTTTATTCGGAGCGATTATTATGTTACGTTTTCCAAAATCGAACCTATATTACGAGTAAATTACTGGCTAGACAGCACTGTGAACAATTCTCTCGATGTTTATTTTAAATGGCATCAGTCATCACTCATATTATTGTATACTTGCTTTAGAGCAGGGGTTCCCAACCGGGGGGAATTCCCCCCTGGGGGGAATAAGTGGATTGCAGGGGGGGAATGACAGGCTTCCAAAATTCAGCATTTATGACTGATAAGAGGCAAATGTCAAATTATGTTCATTTTTTCTCTCCAAAATTGTCTTCAACTATTCGAACAGTAATGCTTGTATAATGAAATCAGCAATAAATTAGGCGACGTTATGGACACATCGATGTCAAATAGCATATGTAAACATCAAAATCCTTAGTGACTGTTAAGTAATTCATTTAAATGATGTGCAGTGTGCACTCCGCAACAAATGCGCCGTCGTTTTTATCGTACCGTTGCTAAAAGGAGATCTCCGCAAGAGAGGCGCGGCGTGCATTATCGCACGAGCAGTCATAGACACCCTACAAATTTGCTCTGTTTTCTCAACACCGCGAGATGAGTTACCGCCACGAGACGCACGGTTATAAGGCAAGGCCTTATAACCGTGCGTCTTCATAAGGCCGCCTTGAGACGCACAAGACTGATGCGGTATAGCTCGTAGGGGAGGACGGGGTGTGCGGAGTGTTTAATTGGTGTTTATTTTGGGTGAGTGTGGTCGTACTGCGGAAATAGCGTACAATGGCACCAACTAAAAAACGTCAATATCAGGAAGAATATATGGAGCATGGATTTACTTTCATTGTCAAAGACGGCATACAATGTCCACAGTGTGTGATTTGTCACAAGGTGCTGGCAAATGATTCAATGAAACCATTCCAGCTCAAGATGCACCTGCAGAAAGCGCATGGTGAGTTGGCCTGTAAGGATAAAGCATTCTTTCAGCTAAAAGTGCAGGGTCTTAAAAGACTGAAACTGGATGGGAGTGGCACATTCAGGCAGACATCACAAGCAGCAACAGAGGCGTCCTTCAAGGTTGCCCTACAAATAGCTCGAAACAAAAAACCACATACGATTGGTGAAACATTGGTAAAACCATGTTTGATTGACTGTGCAAAGCTGATTCTGGGAGAGGAAGCAGCAAACAAACTGAAGCAAATCCCCCTGTCAAACAACACGATTAGAGATCGCGTGGTTGGTATGTCAGAAGACATCAAGGAGCAGGTGGTTGACAAGGTGAAGGCCTCCCCATTTTTCGCGATCCAGCTCGATGAATCCACCGATGTCTCCAACATCTCGCAGCTCATGGTCTTTGTTCGTTTTCTCGAAGACGACACTATCAAGGATGACCTCTTCTGCCGGCCATTGACCACAACAACAAAGGCAGCTGATGTCATGGAAATGATTTCGACATTCTTTGAGCAAGAGGCCCTGGAATGGGACAAGCTGGTGGGTGTTTGCACAGATGGTGCCCCAGCTATGCTAGGTTCCAAATCGGGGTTTGTTACGCTGGTGAAACGGAAAAACCCAGCAGTGATCGCTATCCACTGTATGATACACCGGGAGGCGCTCGTGTCTAAAACCCTCTCCGAACCATTGAAGTCGGTGCTGAAGCATGTAATAAAAACGGTGAACTGTGTTAAAAGTTCAGCTCTCAACACACGCCTGTTCCGTGAGCTCTGCAAGGATGCCGACGCACCGCACGTTGATCTGCTCTATCATTCAGAGGTTAGGTGGCTCTCAAAAGGTACTATGCTGAACCGATACTTCGAGCTCAGACATGAGGTGGACCAGTTCCTCAAGGAGAGTGGAAAGGAAGAGCTTGCAAAGCTCGAACACGAGGCTTCACTAGCCTACCTCACGGATATATTTGAGGCCTTGAACGAGTTGAACCGAAAGCTGCAGGGACCCCGCCATAATATGATTACGCACATCGATGCAATCAAGGCCTTCATAGCCAAGCTGGAGCTGTGGAAAAAGAACCTGCGGAACGGAAGTACGCGAAACTTCCCACGCTTGAGTGACATTTTAGACACCGCCGGCCCCATTGATGACGGTTTGAAAGAACACATCTCAGAACACATGTTGGCTCTCAAGGGGGAAGTTCATCCGGTATTTCCCAGAGGTCGATACAGACGACATCTCAATGGCATTGACTCGGGACCCTTTCAAGTGCTCTGTGGATCAGGTGCCAGCCAATCTACAGGAGGAGTTCATAGACTTGACATACAGCTCTGAGGCAAAGGATGAGTTTCGGGCGCTCGAAAAGGGAGACTTGGGCAAAGATGAGACACGTCTACCCCAAAACCTCCGAGAATGCACTGCGAAATCTCATTCCGTTTTCCTCTACATTTATCTGCGAACAGGCATTCTCAGCACTTGTGGCACTGAAAACGAAAGGCAGAAACCAGCTCAAAGATGTCGAAGCTGACCTCCGGTGTGCGATATCTAGAACTGATCCGAGAATCGGAACACTGACTGCGAAGAAGCAGACACAGTCATCGCATTGACAGCACAGCTGCACAGAGGTCATGTGACAATGCATCTGTCAGTGTGACCATGCGTTCAGTGTTTGTATCCGATCTCTCTTTCGAATACAATGCAGTATGATGAGTACGCTAATTTTGCATGTACAAAATGCTTGCAATGATGGACCTTGGGGGGGGGGGGGGGGGGGAATGCGGACATTAGAGCTTGACAAGTGGGGAACTGACCAAAAAAGGTTGGGAACCACTGCTTTAGAGAGAAGCTGACGCTTGACTCATTCGCACTGCTTAGTAACGTAATTTCCTCTGCAACATTCAAGCCTTCCCAACAGTCCTAAAATAGCCTACCTCCTGCAAACAAAGGCGCGGCCCAGCTTGACAAAAACAGCCGCTGCCCAGCAAAACATACTACGAGTCCCACGTGCGACGCCCGGGGCAGCCCTCAGGTGCCACTATAACCGTGCGTTTTCCCACGGCGAGTGACGTCGCGGGGAAACGCGGCCGACTTTCGACACCGTCGCCTGGTGCCGTCCGCAGGGTTCTGCCTCAACTTCGACTGCGCCATGGTGCTGGTGCTGGTGCTGCGGCGGATGCTGACCTGGCTGAGGTCGCGCCACGTGGGCCAGCTCCTGCCGCTGGAGCACCACATCTACCTGCACAAGATGGCTGGCTGGTCCGTCTACATCTTCAGCGCGGCGCACACCCTCTTCCACATGGCCAACTTCGGTGAGTGACCGGGATGGGAGAACTGAGAAGACGTGGTGTGTCAGGGTGTGGTGGTGGTGTGGTTTGGAGTGCTGTGGGTGGGTTTGCGTCATAGTGTGTTGGTGCTGGTGATGTAGAGATTGTGGTGGGTACGCCTACCATGGTGTTGGTGCTGGTTATGTTGATGATGACATTGGTGTACAGCGTCTCGTGTTGGACAACCAGTAGCGGAGGATCTTTGGTACCGCGATATAAAGTTACATTTAAGTACACGCACGCATTGTAGATTGGGCTTACCCCAGATGGAACGCTATGCGTCATCGTGTGTGACTTCTGTGGCATATTTGACAGCACAATCACGCCTTGACACCTGTTACCGGTGAAGCTCTTCACCGTGTCCACACCACCGTGTCCCCTGTGTGCTGGATGCATATACACATACCATGTTGACCCTGGATCTCCGTGTCCTGTTCTCTGGCGCGTGACTAACACGGCCCACTGCATCTCGGTAAACAGCCCCATCCCGGCTGGACCGGCGGTTAGCGGCTGGGCTGGGCGGTCCGATGCGTGTGTGGTTGGATCGGCGATCGGTTGGATCGGCGCGGGTCGGCGTGCGGTGTGACCCGGGCGGCCCGATCGGTCGCTCTGATGGTCCGCCTGCCTGCCATGGGGTGGGGAGCGGTGCTGCCGCCCGCCGCCTGCCGACCTCCCTCCTGTCACGGCCGGCCTCCGCACGCGGCGAGCGACGCTCCGATCCTCTGCCACACCTGCACGGCGGCACACCGCGGCAGAGGCCGGCCTCGGCAGGGTGATCCGCGGCCACTAACCACCGCCGCCGCCACCGCCACCACCACACATGTCTCGTGGTAGACCTCAGAGAAGAGTGTGGGTTGTCTCAGTTTCAGTGCTTGACGAATCTCCCTCGAGTATCGCGTAAACATGTCTTTAAGTTAATTTGTGACTAGAATATTAACCCGTTTTCGTTGCAATCCAGTTCAGTAGAAGACACGTCGTAGAGTTCCAGTATGACCTGACCGGTGACCGGTGTCCTCTTCCCCAGTGAACATGTCGCAGAGCTCAGGGGTAACGGTGCAGGACTACCTGTTCGACACGTCGATGGGTATCGGCTGGTTCGCCGGCTCGGCCAACATCACCGGTCTGGCGCTGCTCGTCATCCTCACCATCATGGTCATCTGCTCGCATCGTGCCGTCAGGAAGTCCGGCTACTTCGAGGTCAGTCCTGTGTGTCTCAGGCCACTCTGGGGTCAGTCCCGTGCTCCTCAGGCTATCCCGAGGTCAGTCTCGTGTGTCTCATATTACTCAGGCCACTCTTAGGTCAGTCCCGTGTGCCTCAGGCTTCTCCGAGGTCAAGGTCACCGTTAGATGCGTCCCGTGACAGATAAGAGGCCGAAGCACACAAGTACCGGGTTAGACTAGTCGGTAGCAGATGAGCAATACCTGGCTATACGGTCCCGGTGGACATGTCAAGTCCCAGAGCGGATGAGGCCCGGCAGAGATGAGGTTCCTTGCGGAGATAGAGCACCTGGACAGCTGCTCCCGCCGTATCTAAATAGCGGGATCCCTCAGCTCAGTCAGCGCTCACCACTTAGCAGTGCCGCGCCTGGGCAGTTCGCCAGCCGGTCTGGCGGCCGCAGATGTTGGCTTTAGTGCGTAATGAATTGACCGGGTTACCAGGGTTACCAGGTGCAGGGGAAGGAAACTCTTAGTCATAGTCCAGACGCGTAGCTACGTTGACCTCGTGTTGCTAAAAATGGAGGTCCTGTTTTTAGCTTGCGAGTTGCGAAATTCGAACTCCATCAGCCGTCTCGCTACATAAATTGCCTCTGAATGAAATCGGCCTTTCGGTTGTTTCTGATAGAAACTTCATGATCAATGATATTTAACAGCATTGATGTCACCACATAAATAGTCTCCTATTCGACACATGCCTACCTATTGGTTAACTGAACATACTTAACGTGGTAAGCAGAAGATGTATCTAAACTCTGCCGCTCATTTACGGTTAGGCTGATACAAAATGAATAAATACATCGGAAACCACTCCTCAAATGAGGTCAGTGTTGTCTGAGCGTCCAGAATGGCCGGTGGCGTGATTCGCGGCCCTGCGTTGCCTCACTCCTCGCCCGCAGCGCCCAGCCATGCCACTCACACCAATATCGCCTCAGTGGCCCGCAGCCATGTCACACCAATACCGCCTCAGTGGCCCGCAGCCATGTCACACCAATATCACCTCAGTGGCCCGCAGCCATGTCACACCAATATCACCTCAGTGGCCCGCAGCCATGTCACACCAATATCACCTCAGTGGCCCGCAGCCATGTCACACCAATATCGCCTCAGTGGCCCGCAGCCATGTCACACCAATATCACCTCAGTGGCCCGCAGCCATGTCACACCAATATCACCTCAGTGGCCCGCAGCCATGTCACACCAATATCACCTCAGTGGCCCGCAGCCATGTCACACCAATATCGCCTCAGTGGCCCGCAGCCATGTCACACCAATATCACCTCAGTGGCCCGCAGCCATGTCACACCAATATCACCTCAGTGGCCCGCAGCCATGTCACACCAATATCGCCTCAGTGGCCCGCAGCCATGTCACACCAATATCACCTCAGTGGCCCGCAGCCATGTCACACCAATATCACCTCAGTGGCCCGCAGCCATGTCACACCAATATCACCTCAGTGGCCCGCAGCCATGTCACACCAATATCACCTCAGTGGCCCGCAGCCATGTCACACCAATATCGCCTCAGTGGCCCGCAGCCATGTCACACCAATATCACCTCAGTGGCCCGCATCCATGTCACACCAATATCACCTCAGTGGCCCGCAGCCATGCCACACCAATATCGCCTCAGTGGCCCGCAGCCATGTCACACCAATATCGCCTCAGTGGCCCGCAGCCATGCCACACCAATATCGCCTCAGTGGCCCGCAGCCATGTCACACCAATATCGCCTCAGTGGCCCGCAGCCATGTCACACCAATATCGCCTCAGTGACCCGCAGCCATGTCACACCAATATCGCCTCAGTGGCCTGTAATGCGCACAGCCATGTCACACCAATATCGCCTCAGTGACCCGCAGCCATGTCACACCAATATCACCTCAGTGGCCTGTAATGCGCACAGCCATGTCACACCAATATCACCTCAGTGGCCCGCAGCCATGTCACACCAATATCGCCTCAGTGACCCGCAGCCATGCCACACCAATATCACCGCAGTGGCCTGTAATGCGCACAGCCATGTCACACCAATACCGCCTCAGTAGCCTGTAATGTGCACAGCCATGTCACACCAATATCACCTCAGTGGCCCGCAGCCATGTCACACCAATATCGCCTCAGTGACCCGCAGCCATGCCACACCAATATCACCTCAGTAACCTGTAATGCGCACAGCCATGTCACACCAATATCACCTCAGTGGCCCGCAGCCATGTCAAACCAATATCGCCTCAGTGACCCGCAGCCATGCCACACCAATATCGCCTCAGTGACCCGCAGCCATGTCACACCAATATCACCTCAGTGACCCGCAGCCATGCCACACCAATATTGCCTCAGTGACCCGCAGCCATGCCACACCAATATCACCTCAGTGGCCCGCAGCCATGTCACACCAATATCGCCTCAGTGACCCGCAGCCATGTCACACCAATGTCGCCTCAGTGGCCCGCAGCCATGTCACACCAATATCACCTCAGTGGCCTGTAATGCGCACAGCCATGCCACACCAATATCGCCTCAGTGGCCCGCAGCCATGTCACACCAATATCACCTCAGTGACCCGCAGCCATGTCACACCAATATCACCTCAGTGGCCTGTAATGCGCACAGCCATGTCACACCAATACCGCCTCAGTAGCCTGTAATGTGCACAGCCATGTCACACCAATATCGGCGCAGTGGCCTGTAATGCGCCACTGAGTAAAGATACAAACTGGCGTCAGCTGCAGGGCGATAGACAGGCATGGGTGAAAATCATAGCGAAACTTGCTTCATGATTGCGGATTTTTTTATTCTGCGAAAAAATAGCACGCGGAATGATTTGGTCTATATTGTCACTTCTTTGAGGAAAGATATGATCGCTTCTTCCACTGAACTGTAATGAACCAATAATAAAAGCAATCAATAACATGAAGCGTAGCTCACGAGTAAGCTATTGTTCCCGAGTAACGCACTGCACCTGTTAGCCCTGACCTCCAAGCGCATCATCACTTTGCACGATCAGATAACAAAAAGACCAATTCAACATGTCACTGCTCATACACTCACAAACCGATCAACAGCTGTACTCCAGCGCCGGAGCTGTCGGCGTGGCCGTGTTCGGGACTGGCTGACGAAGCTGTCAGTGAGCAGAGGATTGTGTTGTGGCGCGGCCGCGGCGTGTTATTGACCTACTTGTATGCAAGGCGCGCCACCGCCGCCGCCACCGCGCCGCAGCCGTCGCGGCTGCCAAGTTTGCACAACGGGCGCCAGTTGCAGCTGCAGGTGAGCTCACAGCGCGTGAGGTCGAGGAGCCAAGGCGCGACGAGCGGTCGCCGTCGGACACGGAGGACCCAGTTGACGGCACGACGCGCGCTGGTCGGAGGCCGTGCTGTGACGGTACAAACCCGGCTCTGGTCGTGCTAGGACCAAACATGTCCGGCCTCACTTCTGCAATGTGACGAGTTTGCGACTTCATTACGACCGAATCCCCGGTTATAGACTGTGATGGTTGTCTCTATTCAACTCGGGAGCCTAAGGACTCTGGACTCTGGACTCTGGAGCCCCTGGACACTGAGCAGCCCGACCCCCACAGCGGACCGGCCGTCCGAGCGGGCGGCCATGGCACCGCAGCAGAGGAGCGGTACCGCCGGCGGCGGCGGCGGCGGCGGCGGCGGCGGCGGCGGCAGTTTCTCTCACCCGCAGTGGGCAGCTGCCCGTCTGCCCGTCTGCCCGTCTGCCCGTCTGCCCGTCTGCCCGTCTGCCCGTCTGCCCGTCTGCCCGTCTGCCGGTCTGCCCAGCGCCGGTCGGTCTGCGACCCTTGCAGAGTCGAGCCGCCCGCCGCAGACTTTCACCCGACCCCTCGGGCAGACGAGAAAAATAGTTCCGAAGTTGATCAACGCTCAAAGAGAAGTTACAATTCATGATACAAAAAAAAAACAGCAAAACAAAGACATTAGCTAGTCGAGAGATTTGTGAACCGCACTCACTAGATTTTCGATAGAATATACTTCTTGCGTTATTTTTTGGAGCATGAATGAAATGGCTCCGAGAATATGAAGCAAGTTTTCGTCGAGTATTCGCCTTTAGAGACCGGGTCGAACTGGTCCCCACTGGTGTCCACTGGTGACCACCAGTGGTCGCCTGACCGACCACTGGCGATGGGCCGGGTCGGCGACTCGAGCCGGTCCGGGAGCCATGACCCGGTCGACGAGTGATGAGCTGGACGGTCCGACCCGGTCGGCGAGTCGAGCCGGTCCGGGAGCCATGACCCGGTCGACGAGTGATGAGCTGGACGGTCCGACCCGGTCGACGTGTCGAGCCGGTCCGGCAGCCATGACCCGGTCGACGAGTGATGAACTGGACGGTCCGACCCGGTCGACGAGTCGAGCCGGTCCGGGAGCCATGACCCGGTCGACGTGACGTGAGCTGGACGGTCGTGCAGGCGTGCTCGTAACGGCGTGCTGGTAACGGCGTGCTCGTAACGGCGTGCTGCGACCGATGTGGTTATATGCACGGCAGAGTACGCCCGCGACTCTCCGGAATAACGCCCCTACCTCACAGTTTCGCTCGGACCTGGCCTCCTCAGACCAGTTTGAAAGTTGCATGTCAGCGCACCCAGCTTTCCGTGTCTCGGTCGACACCGCTGGCGGGCGCACAGTGCACACGGAGCCCCCCCCCCCCCCCCCCCAAGTCTGGCCCGCCCTCTCTGTCCCGACTCCCGCCGCTGGCCATCCTGTACCCCTTTACTAACAAATATGGCCTTGACCTTCATGGGCCGTTTCAAGGACGTCCGCTTATTATTTCGGGTGAACGCTTCAAGTCGTCGCCCAGTTTTCGTTTTTGTGGGACAGGTGTTGCCTTGGATACCTTTTTTGTCCGTTAATATTCATGCCATAACAACCCGTATTAACAATATAAATAAGCCTTCAAAGGTCACTTAGTTCGTATATTCCGATACTAACGCTTTTTTCTAGCGAACCATTTATGACCTACGGTATAGTATTGGACGGCGACTGCTTCGTTGTCCGCCAGGGTCGCTAGTGTCGGTGGCCGCGGGCGGGGGAAGTCCGCCCGCTCCTCGTGGTGGCTCTCGGGGTCGGGCGGGCGCCTTCTCGCGTCGGCGGCTGACCCGGCCCGGGCCGTGCCTGGCGCCGCTCTGACTGACCTTCAGCGCCGCATCGGTTGCGAAAATCTCGAGCGGCCGGCGGCCGGTGGGCCAGTACCCAGGGCCGCTGCAATGGGCTGCCCCGGGCAGGGTAGAGGGTAGAAGACTCAGCTCCTGAGTCTATGGGGACAGACTACTCTGAACCGCTGCGACGGATTTATTCTGAATACATGTTTCCGTTGATAAACAGTAGAGTAATGCGCACAAGTTTTGTTCAATCGATATCAGTTTTTCGAGTTCAATCGCCCATCACACTCAGGGTATAGATATTCAGGATAACACGCTGCGTAGAAATATTGCCACTCTACAAACGATGGGAGAACGTAACATTGTGCTAATACTTAGATAGAAAATAACTACATGCGTCTTTTTCTTTCGTTATTTTCGACATTCGGCTTTCGCCTTTTTCGACGTCTAAATAGGCCTCTAAAACCAACAAAGTCAGAATTAGTCTTGTATCATGCATCTTCTGCATCGTATTCAAACATCACTTTACAGTTCAGGGACATGTCGCCGTTCTCCTAGCAGACGCCTGATTCATGTCCGATTGTCCATCGCCCTTGGTCGGATCGTTGGATGCAGCGGGCTGAAAGCGATACAGGAGCCTGCTGATCATGGGATGAGCGGCGAGCGGTCTGATGTAGGGCCAGGTGCAGAGACAACACGAGTGTGGAGCTTACGAATGGTGTACTTTATGGAGGGCAGCGCCTTCTTGGTAAGAAAGATTCTGATGCAGCAAGTTCGGTGAGCCCTGGAAGCGAATCAATAGACAATAACATTGGGATCCTGCATTATAGACAGTAGAATCTAGTCGCAATTCAAATCGGATTATTCAGGCCACAAGTGATTAATGGCAAACAAGAATCCACTGTTGAAAACTGAAAGTAAAAACGTTTGACCCAGTCCCATCGAAGCAGTGAATCAACATGCCGGCATGGGGACGTACAAGAACAGTAATCGTTTCGCAGGTGACCCTTTGATTAGCACGCACACTACAGAGAGGGCTATGCCACTAACGCGCACTGGAGGGGGCACTTTTGTACCCCCCCCCCCCCCGTCCCTGATATCTCCCAAAGTATGAGGGCTAGAGCGATCAAACTTACAGGATATATAGCTACTATGATGATCTACATTTTCTGAAATTTTGGTGACCATAGGTCAATATTCAAAGTCAAATAAGGTCACGGGGTCAAAACTAAGCATTTTGTAACTGTAACTTGACCTGTCCGTGACGTCATAGGTCACCATAATGGGGCAATGAGATGTTTCTGACATCAGGTTACCAAGAGATCCCGAATGGCGTTTGAATCATCCCGATCCGACTGTTGGTGCCTGAGATATCGCTTCGCCGACCGCGATTCTCGCCGCTATCTTCTATTTCAAATCCATATAAATCACAAATTTACAAACCAGTATTCAATTTTTTGGTGTCAAACGATCCGCTATTGTGTTGGCTTAAATGTCACGAAGTAGCAGTGGCTTGCCTCTTTTCGTTTACGAGTTATTTACTAAGAGCATGGAGCACAAAAGTGCCCTCCAGTGCGCGTGTTAATGGTTTGCTGCTCAAAGGGAAGTACCTAAAAATTTTGCCGCGTGTTTATACAGCTACTCTATGTTGCGTTATTTTTGTATCGTGGAGTAAATGGTACACCGAAGCCGCCGTTTACAGGGGTTTTAAAGACGCTCCCTCTCAGTCCATAGGTGCCACGCTCGGATAAGCTGGAACACGGATGCACTCTCTCGTGTTCCCTAAGTCCCGGTATCATCCGCGAGGCATGCAACCATGCATCTTTCCCCTGTCGCTCCCCTCCCCCTCCCTACCTCCCTCCCTCCCTCCCTCCCTCCCTCCCTCCCTCCCTCCCTCCCTCCCTCCCTCCCCCCCGCCCCAGCGGCACCGCGCCCTCCGACGGACCCCGCCGGCCAGACGTTTGGTCCTCTGAGAACCGACAGCCGTATTCCGGTAAAAACGCCGTAACATGCCAGACCCGGCCGGCCCGTGAGTCGGGAAGCGGACAGCTTCCTCGCAGCGAGGCCAACGGGTGGACCCCAGATCGGGCGATCCCAGTCCCTCCCTGTCGGCGCCGCGTCCTTGCCGCCAGCATGGCTGCCCCGTGGCCTCTTTTTCCTGGCGCCGGGCGTCATGTCCGTGCGGCGCGCGGCGACAAGCCGCCTGGCGCCGGCCGGCCGTCTCCAGCTCCCCGCGCCATCGGGGAACTGGTCCTTGGTAACGAGCTACGCAGTTCCCCTGCTGTCCGGAGGGACAGGTATGGCCCGTACAGGGGAGTCCACCACTCAGATGATAGGTGTGTACGGTCAGCTCAGGGAACCTAGCTGTTTCTTCAGGCGCACTCCTGACGAAACGGTGATAATTGAAACCTGCAAGACAGCTCTGAAGTATTAACGGTGGGAGAAATGGCGGCGCGGTCACTTGCAGAGCTGAAGCAAGTGGAGTTGCAAACGTCAGATAACCGCAGACAGGGTGCGGCCGCCAGATATAGACGCGATGTGCCTTGAGCTGATCTTGAACTCCGACTTGGGTACCCACATCGAGCCTGAGGTATGTTAAGTAACGTTGCATGTGTACCGTGTAGCCGTCCGCGTTACCTGCGCTGGGTGACGTACGCGGCGCCGTCGAGGACATGGTCCTGGCTACGTCCGAACATCTGTCCCGATCCCTGACCTGTATTGCCTGCGATGGGTCTCTGACACCTCCCTGCACGTCACGTCACCTCCCCGTAACGTCACGTCACGTCACGGAGGGTACGGAACGCCGAGCTAAGACCGTCCGTCACACGGTGGGCCGCTGCCGGGCCCAGCAGAGGTAAGATCGCGCGCCGTGTGGCGACTCACTGGCGAGTTATCCGCCGCTGTGTTACCCACTGGCGACTCACTGGCGAGTTATCCGCCGCTGTGTTACCTACTGGCGAGTTATCCGCCGCTGTGTTACCCACTGGCGACTCACTGGCGAGTTATCCGCCGCTGTGTTACCTACTGGCGAGTTATCCGCCGCTGTGTTACTCACTGGCGAGTTATCCGCCGTTGTGTTACCCACTGGCGACTCACTGGCGAGTTATCCGCCGCTGTGTTACCTACTGGCGAGTTATCCGCTGCTGTGTTACCCACTGGTGACTCACTGGCGAGTTATCCGCCGCTGTGTTACCCACTGGCGAGTTATCCGCCGATGTGTTACCCACTGGCGAGTTATCCGCCGCTGTGTTACCCACTGGCGAGTTATCCGCCGCTGTGTTACCCACTGGCGACTCACTGGCGAGTTATCCGCCGCTTTGTTACTCACTGGCGAGTTATCCGCCGCTGTGTTACTCACTGGCGAGTTATCCGCCGCTGTGTTACCCACTGGCGAGTTATCCGCCGCTGTGTTACCCACTGGCGAGTTATCCGCCGCTGTGTTACCCACTGGCGAGTTATCCGCCGCTTTGTTACCCACTGGCGACTCACTGGCGAGTTATCCGCCGCTGTGTTACTCACTGGCGAGTTATCCGCTGCTGTGTTACCCACTGGCGACTCACTGGCGAGTTATCCGCCGCTTTGTTACTCACTGGCGAGTTATCCGCCGCTGTGTTACTCACTGGCGAGTTATCTGCCGCTGTGTTACCCACTGGCGAGTTATCCGCAGCTGTGTTACTCACTGGCGACTCACTGGCGAGTTATCCGCCGCTGTGTTACCCACTGGCGAGTTATTCGCCGCTGTGTTACCCACTGGCGACTCACTGGCGAGTTATCCGCCGCTGTGTTACTCACTGGCGACTCACTGGCGAGTTATCTGCCGCTGTGTTACCCACTGGCGAGTTATCCGCCGCTGTGTTACCCACTGGCGAGTTATCCGCCGCTTTGTTACCCACTGGCGAGTTATCCGCCGCTGTGTTACCCACTGGCGAGTTATCCGCCGCTGTGTTACCCACTGGCGACTCACTGGCGAGTTATCCGCCGCCGTGTTACCCACTGGCGAGTTATCCGCCGCTGTGTTACTCACTGGCGACTCACTGGCGAGTTATTCGCCGCTGTGTTACTCACTGGCGAGTTATCCGCCGCTGTGTTACTCACTGGCGAGTTATCCGCCGCTGTGTTACCCACTGGCGAGTTATCCGCCGCTGTGTTACCCACTGGCGACTCACTGGCGAGTTATCCGCCGCTGTGTTACTCACTGGCGACTCACTGGACTGGCGAGCTATCCGCCGCTGTGTTACTCACTGGCGACTAACTGGCGAGTTATCCGCCGCCGTGTTACCCACTGGCGAGCTATCCGCCGCTGTGTTACTCACTGGCGAGTTATCCGCCGCTGTGTTGCCCACTGGCGAGTTATCCGCCGCTGTGTTACCCACTGGCGAGTTATCCGCCGCTGTGTTACCAACTGGCGAGTTATCCGCCGCTTTGTTACCCACTGGCGAGTTATCCGCCGCTGTGTTACTCACTGGCGAGTTATCCGCCGCTGTGTTACCCACTGGCGAGTTATCCGCCGCTTTGTTACCCACTGGCGAGTTATCCGCCGCTTTGTTACCCACTGGCGAGTTATCCGCCGCTGTGTTACTCACTGGCGAGTTATCCGCCGCTGTGTTACCCACTGGCGAGTTATCCGCCGCTTTGTTACCCACTGGCGAGTTATCCGCCGCTGTGTTACTCACTGGCGAGTTATCCGCCGCTGTGTTACCCACTGGCGAGTTATCCGCCGCTTTGTTACCCACTGGCGAGTTATCCGCCGCTGTGTTACCCACTGGCGAGTTATCCGCCGCTGTGTTACCCACTGGCGACTCACTGGCGAGTTATCCGCCGCCGTGTTACCCACTGGCGAGTTATCCGCCGCTGTGTTACTCACTGGCGACTCACTGGCGAGTTATTCGCCGCTGTGTTACTCACTGGCGAGTTATCCGCCGATGCGTTACCCACTGGCGAGTTATCCGCCGCTGTGTTACCCACTGGCGAGTTATCCGCCGCTGTGTTACCCACTGGCGACTCACTGGCGAGTTATCCGCCGCCGTGTTACCCACTGGCGAGTTATCCGCCGCTGTGTTACTCACTGGCGACTCACTGGCGAGTTATTCGCCGCTGTGTTACTCACTGGCGAGTTATCCGCCGATGTGTTACCCACTGGCGAGTTATCCGCCACTGTGTTACCCACTGGCGAGTTATCCGCCGCTGTGTTACCCACTGGCGACTCACTGGCGAGTTATCCGCCGCTTTGTTACTCACTGGCGAGTTATCCGCCGCTGTGTTACTCACTGGCGAGTTATCCGCCGCTGTGTTACCCACTGGCGAGTTATCCGCCGCTGTGTTACCCACTGGCGAGTTATCCGCCGCTGTGTTACTCACTGGCGAGTTATCCGCCGCTGTGTTACCCACTGGCGAGTTATCCGCCGCTGTGTTACCCACTGGCGAGTTATCCGCCGCTGTGTTACCCACTGGCGACTCACTGGCGAGTTATCCGCCGCTTTGTTACTCACTGGCGAGTTATCCGCCGCTGTGTTACTCACTGGCGAGTTATCCGCAGCTGTGTTACTCACTGGCGACTCACTGGCGAGTTATCCGCCGCTGTGTTACCCACTGGCGAGTTATTCGCCGCTGTGTTACCCACTGGCGACTCACTGGCGAGTTATCCGCCGCTGTGTTACTCACTGGCGACTCACTGGCGAGTTATCTGCCGCTGTGTTACCCACTGGCGAGTTATCCGCCGCTGTGTTACCCACTGGCGAGTTATCCGCCGCTTTGTTACCCACTGGCGAGTTATCCGCCGCTGTGTTACCCACTGGCGAATTATCCGCCGCTGTGTTACCCACTGGCGACTCACTGGCGAGTTATCCGCCGCCGTGTTACCCACTGGCGAGTTATCCGCCGCTGTGTTACTCACTGGCGACTCACTGGCGAGTTATTCGCCGCTGTGTTACTCACTGGCGAGTTATCCGCCGATGTGTTACCCACTGGCGAGTTATCCGCCGCTGTGTACCCACTGGCGACTCACTGACGAGTTATCCGCCGCCGTGTTACCCACTGGCGAGTTATCCGCCGCTGTGTTACCCACTGGCGACTCACTGGCGAGTTATCCGCCGCTGTGTTGCTCACTGGCGACTCACTGGACTGCCGAGCTATCCGCCGCTGTGATACTCACTGGCGACTAACTGGCGAGTTATCCGCCGCCGTGTTACCCACTGGCGAGCTATCCGCCGCTGTGTTACTCACTGGCGAGTTATCCGCCGCTGTGTTACTCACTGGCGAGTTTTCCGCCGCTTTGTTACCCACTGGCGAGTTATCCGCCGCTGTGTTACCCACTGGCGAGTTATCCGCCGCTGTGTTACCCACTGGCGAGTTATCCGCCGCTGTGTTACCCACTGGCGAGTTATCCGCCGCTTTGTTACCCACTGGCGAGTCATCCGCCGCTGTGTTACTCACTGGCGAGTTATCCGCCGCTGTGTTACCCACTGGCGAGTTATCCGCCGCTTTGTTACCCACTGGCGAGTTATCCGCCGCTGTGTTACCCACTGGCGAGTTATCCGCCGCTGTGTTACCCACTGGAGACTCACTGGCGAGTTATCCGCCGCCGTGTTACCCACTGGCGAGTTATCCGCCGCTGTGTTACTCACTGGCGACTCACTGGCGAGTTATTCGCCGCTGTGTTACTCACTGGCGAGTTATCCGCCGATGTGTTACCCACTGGCGACTCACTGGCGAGTTATCCGCCGCCGTGTTACCCACTGGTGAGCTATCCGCCGCTGTGTTACTCACTGGCGAGTTATCCGCCGCTGTGTTACCCACTGGCGACTCACTGGCGAGTTATCCGCCGCTGTGTTACCTACTGGCGAGTTATCCGCCGCTGTGTTACCCACTGGCGAGGTTTCCGCCGCTGTGTTACCCACTGGCGACTCACTGGCGAGTTATCCGCCGCCGTGTTACCCACTGGCGAGTTATCCGCCGCTGTGTTACCCACTGGCGAGTTATCCGCCGCTGTGTTACTCACTGGCGACTCACTGGCGAGTTATCCGCCGCTGTGTTACCTACTGGCGAGTTATCCGCCGCTGTGTTACCCACTGGCGAGTTATCCGCCGCTGTGTTACTCACTGGCGACTCACTGGCGAGTTATCCGCCGCCGTGTTACCCACTGGCGAGTTATCCGCCGCTGTGTTACTCACTGGCGAGTTATCCGCCGCTGTGTTACTCACTGGCGAGTTATCTGCCGCTGTGTTACTCACTGGCGAGTTATCCGCCGCTGTGTTAATCACTGGCGAGTTATCCGCCGCTGTGTTACCCACTGGCGACTCACTGACGAGTTATCCGCCGCTGTGTTACTCACTGGCGAGTTATCCGCCGCTGTGTTACCCACTGGCGACTCACTGGCGAGTTATCCGCCGCTGTGTTACCCACTGGCGAGTTATCCGCCGCTGTGTTACCCACTGGCGAGTTATCCGCCGCTGTGTTACCCACTGGCGACTCACTGGCGAGTTATCCGCCGCTGTGTTACCCACTGGCGAGTTATCCGCCGCTGTGTTACTCACTGGCGAGTTATCCGCCGCTGTGTTACTCACTGGCGAGTTATCCGCCGCTGTGTTACTCACTGGCGAGTTATCCGCCGCTGTGTTACTCACTGGCGAGTTATCCGCCGCTGTGTTACCCACTGGCGACTCACTGGCGAGTTATCCGCCGCTGTGTTACTCACTGGCGAGTTATCCGCCGCTGTGTTACCCACTGGCGAGTTATCCGCCGCTGACCCGGCTGGCCCTGTGGAGGCGACACGACACATGGAACGGTGCCGTCACGAAGCCTTGATCGCTGAGGCCATTGATGCAGGGCGGCCAGCCGTTTGGCCCGTGTTGCAAGCCGCACCGGCGCGAAAACGGGGCTCATTGTTATGGGACGCTGGCGACGTTTGTGTTTTGAAACCGGCTTCATTACGGTCATCTGCTGGGTGCAGGTGGGCGCTGGGTATGGGAGGGCGCCGAGAGGCGAGGTGTTGTTGGTACTGAGGGGTCAGGTTGGTGCGACGGGTGGGTGCTGACGGGTGACGCTGAGGGGCAGGGCGGCGGTCGGTGGAGTCGGCAGTCAGTGGACCGGGCCGGCTTTCGTAAGTAGCTTGACTCACGCTGTGCACAGCAGTTTGCTCTGCCGATATAAGTGTCGGCGGTTGTGCATGTCAAGAGTGAAGAGAAATGAGCGAGTCAGCTGCAGTGAGGTCAGGGCTACGGGGTGTTTCTGTCAACGTTCTACAGACGTCTTGGCTATACACTGTGGACGTGTCGGAATGTTTAAAGTAGTCTTTGGCTCTGTTGTTTCGTTGGGTTTTATTTTAATCGTTAATTTTACATATTTATTTGGACTCACTTACATATTGTATTATAGATACGAGATACATTAAGCCGTTCACATCACATTATCACGTATCCGAGCATTAAGGAAGCAAGAAATTGAATGTGGCCTTTATCCACTGAGAACATACCTCTGTTAAAGTAATGGCATTTAGCTTCACACGAACCCATTTTAAAGGAATTGTACAAATTAAACTACTAATTCATTGAATGCTTATTTTATTTGCAAACCACCAGTATATGATAGTTGTGTGAAAGGGATGCACCGAAGCGCCTCCGCCGTTCTTACATCAGACCGGCTGATGTGCAACAGCCCGGGATCAGCTCCTGGCCTGTGCCCTCCCCTCTAACCGCTCGCCACGGCTCCGAGTCCGGCCTCTGCCGGTGTAGCGCCACGCTGCGGTTGTGGCTACCTTAATGACGGACACGATTGTCGACACCGATAACAAGACCGATTACGCTTCACCTATAACCAGACCGATTACGCTTGGGCGCCTGTGCAGGTTTGATGACGCCGATCTGATGACGCCCAGTTGGTGGTGGGGATCTGATGACGTCCAGTTGGTGGTGGGGATCTGATGACGTCCAGTTGATGGTGGGGATCTAATGACGTCCAGTTGGTGGTGGGGATCTGATGACGTCCAGTTGGTGGTGGGGATCTGATGACGTCCAGTTGGTGGTGGGGATCTGATGACGCCCAGTTGGTGGTGGGGATCTGATGACGTCCAGTTGGTGGTGGGGATCTGATGACGTCCAGTTGGTGGTGGGGATCTGATGACGTCCAGTTGGTGGTGGGGATCTGATGACGTCCAGTTGATGGTGAGCTGACGTTCAGTTGATGGTGCAGGATCGAATGACGTCTAGCTGATGGCAAGTAGATGACGTCCAGCTAATGACAAAGAACTGATTATGTCCAGTAGATGGCAAAGAGCTGATGACGTCGAGTTGATGTTGCATGAGACTGCAGAGCTCCGGTGAGGTGCTCTGATTCTCTGATAATCCTGCCTGGTGCAATGCTCTGATTTTATTGCTCTGACGTATCCCTCCGGCCACTTCGCCGCTGCTCCAGCTGCTTTACGATTCGCTAACTGGAGGCGAGGCCGCGCGATATAGCGCACAACACCGGCTATCATGGCATCGCGGCGGCCACCCGGCGGCCGCTGCAGTCTGGCCGCGTAGCAACAGCAGCAGCCTGGCCCCACCCTGCTGCTGTCAGCAGCCGACTCGCATCCCACCGTCCCCGTATCCCATCGTCCCTGCATCCCACCGTCCCTGCATCCCACCGTCCCTGTATCCCACCGTCCCTGCATCCCACCGTCCCTGCATCCCACCATCCCCGTATCCCACCGTCCCTGCATCCCAACGTCCCCGCATCCCACCGTCCCTGCATCCCACCGTCCCTGCATCCCACCATCCCCGTATCCCACCGTCCCTGCATCCCACCGTCCCTGCATCCCACCATCCCCGTATCCTACCGTCCCTGCATCCCACCGTCCCTGCATCCCACCGTCCCTGTATCCCACCGTCCCTGCATCCCACCGTCCCTGCATCCCACCGTCCATCTTCAGCAGGCTTGCATCCCCTGCCTACATCCTGCAGACGCTAACCTGCGCCTGCAGCTACCCGGCGCCGGCTGCGCGTGTCCACTGAGGAGATACGCCACCCTCCGTCTCGCCGGCTGCGCGTGTCCACTGAGGAGATACGCCACCCTCCGTCTCGCCGGCTGCGCGTGTCCACTGAGGAGATACGCCACCCTCCGTCCCGCCGGCTGCAGGTGGCTCTGCACCACACCCGGCGCGTAGTACGCACGCCGAGATGCGATCTCAGCCTGGCCAATTACTCGGCCGTTACGGGCAGCCCGGCCGCGTGCCGGCGACGCCGGGACGCTGCAGAGTGAGGCCGGCCGGGGCCCGACAGGTTCCCGGGGCCGGTGACGGCGACGGGGTGTGCGGGCGCGTCGCGTCCCGGCACGCATGGCTCGGTGGCGGAATGTGGGGCCGGTCAGCCGCTGAAGGTCGGCAGGGAAATGTACCGCGGCTGACTGTTTGGGCCGGTCTGTACGGCGGGCGTGCATGTGCTGGAGCGGCAAGCAGAGTCCATACCTGACGCCGACCTAACGACGCCGGCAGCGCCGGGTTCAGTCTGTCAGTGTTTGGAGTTGATCTGTGTGGCGGGCGTGGGTGCCGGAGCAGCAGAGGGCCGGGTTCAGTCTGTCAGTGTTTGGAGTTGATCTGTGTGGCGGGCGTGGGTGCCGGAGCAGCAGAGGGCCGGGTTCAGTCTGCCAGTGTTTGGAGTTGATCTGTGTGGCGGGCGTGGGTGCCGGAGCAGCAGAGGGCCGGGCTCAGTCTGTCAGTGTTTGGAGTTGATCTGTGTGGCGGGCGTGGGTGCCGGAGCAGCAGAGGGCCGGGTTCAGTCTGTCAGTGTTTGGAGTTGATCTGTGTGGCGGGCGTGGGTGCCGGAGCAGCAGAGGGCCGGGTTCAGTCTGTCAGTGTTTGGAGTTGATCTGTGTGGCGGGCGTGGGTGCCGGAGCAGCAGAGGGCCGGGTTCAGTCTGTCAGTGTTTGGAGTTGATCTGTGTGGCGGGCGTGGGTGCCGGAGCAGCAGAGGGCCGGGTTCAGTCTGTCAGTGTTTGGAGTTGATCTGTGTGGCGGGCGTGGGTGCCGGAGCAGCAGAGGGCCGGGTTCAGTCTGTCAGTGTTTGGAGTTGATCTGTGTGGCGGGCGTGGGTGCCGGAGCAGCAGAGGGCCGGGTTCAGTCTGTCAGTGTTTGGAGTTGATCTGTGTGGCGGGCGTGGGTGCCGGAGCAGCGGAGCAGCAGAGGGCCGGGTTCAGTCTGTCAGTGTTTGGAGTTGATCTGTGTGGCGGGCGTGGGTGCCGGAGCAGCAGAGGGCCGGGTTCAGTCTGTCAGTGTTTGGAGTTGATCTGTGTGGCGGGCGTGGGTGCCGGAGCAGCGGAGGGCCGGGTTCAGTCTGTCAGTGGTTGGAGTTGATCTGTGTGGCGGGCGTGGGTGCCGGAGCAGCAGAGGGCCGGGTTCAGTCTGTCAGTGTTTGGAGTTGATCTGTGTGGCGGGCGTGGGTGCCGGAGCAGCAGAGAGCCGGGTTCAGTCTGTCAGTGGGTCAGGGGACGCCAAACGGATGCCGTGCACGGAGTCAATGAGGGTGCAGTGTTGATATCCGCGAGACTGGGTACGGGCGAGGCGAACGGTGAATTGAGTTGCTGGTCTTACTGACACAGTGAATGGAAGTGACTTGTGGCCTATTTTAAAGGCCAGTGGAAAGCAGCATCTGCTGGATAATTTTTTTAAAGAAAGTTTTGCATAATCAGCCACAACTTACATCGAAAGAAAAATGTGTGTTCATTGAAATGCCACTGCATTTGACCAGTACTGTAACTTCTGTTATCGATTATTCAAACAATGAAGCGTTAGCATAACGTAGGTCACATTACCGGTGGCGTCGCCACAAAATTCATGGGGCAGACCATAGGGCCAAGGGTCAGCCAGCGGTTGGGGGGGGGGGAGCAGCCCATAGGGCTAATGTTAAAATCGGCTGTGAATCTGGGGGGCTGGACTCCGGCCGGAGTGATCCGGAGTGATCCGGAGTGATCCGGAGTGATCCGGAGTGATCCGGAGTGATCCTGTCGGACGTCCCCCCAGGGCCCAGCCCTGGTGGGACGTCCCTGCACATTTCCTACTAAGCCGCAAGGGCTGGAAAAATACAGTGTTTCCGTTGCGATATCAACGAAATACTTATCTCTCCTCCATAATATAAAGGCAGAAGCATAGTTGATAATGTCGCACATTCTATGTTTAATTGTGATCTACTGAGGTGTAATTTTACTTAGCACGGCTGCCTTCTTTTAATGGAATAAAGACATCATTTGTATGTATTGCTTTACTTTGAATCATTTGAATCAATAGTTTTCTATAGGACCAAAGTCATTCGCTACGTATGGCTTGTTATGTTGGCCTTGGCCCGTACCATCCGATCGTTTTATTTATGGTATCAGTAGAATTCGCTAGCTGAAGTATAACGTGGTCGACAGAATTAGCACTGTATTTCCAGTCCTTAGTCCCCTGACGCTAGGTACCGGACAATACTCCCAGCACTCAGTAACAGTACTCTCCGGAGTGCCCTCCACTAGCGTTACCGATCCTAGCATATCGTGTGCGACCCGGGGCGCTGATGCCAGCCTCGACACCGTCGCGACCCGCCGCGCCCGACCCCGCCGCCCGCGACCTTCCCAATCAGCTGGTACGAGGAACCCGCCCGGCGCCGTGCGGCTCTCACATTCCTGGCGTGGTTGTCAAGGCTGGCTGGCGCCCGTGCTGGCGGGCCGGGCCGTTACGACAGAGCGCCGCCGTAGAGCTGCGCACGGGCGGCCGGCAAACCCTCCCAGCGGTGAGCAGTCGACTGGGCCGATCGGGCCACAGACCGCGGACGTTGTCGCCACGTGGCGACCTTCTGGGCGCGTTGACGCTGTCGAAATGTGACCGTCAAGCCACATTACATCACGCCCCCGGGCTGAACGTGAAACTGAGCCGTGACATACACCCGCGACGGCTGTGTATTGGTGCACTGTTTGTATTGCTGGCTCATTAACAATGACGTGACTCACAGGACACAGCATCCTTACAGGGAAACGGGGTGTGCTGATGGCATGCTTCCTTCTTTTCTGATATTGCTTACTATTTTGCGGATTCGTTCGTGCAAGAGCTACCACCACAAATATATCGTGTCGTGCCCATTTACTTAGTCATCAACCGCCCCCCCCCCCCTCCCACCCACCCACTTCCACTTACACCTGTACACTTTTATAATCACACTCCAGGATCAGGTAGTATGTTCCGCTCTTGAATGAGCGACTTATATATTCACTTTTCATCCTCCTTGGCGATGTCTCTTATTAAATGGTCGAGTTCCCAAACTTTAATCACGATAAATGCAAATTACTGCATAAGTACAATAGCATACTGAAGATCAAATATGCAATCATCAAATCAAAGACCATCAAAAGCCCATCACAAGAAAAACGTTGATGGAGCTCAGATAATAGAATAGTTAGACATACAGCATGCGTTCTGTCTTAATTAAGTCCCCTTTCTCCTTTCTCCGTAACATTGGAGGTGAAAACTGGACAAATCGTGATATAAAATTCGGCAACATTTGCATGTATCCGAATATGCTGCTGAAAAACGTAAAAATGTATTTGCTGAAAAACGTAAAAGAATGGAAAAATGTATTTTGTCCGTTCAGTTATCGGAAACTTTAAATGAAATTGCTTGCATGTTATTCGACATACTTTGAATCCCAAATCATCAATGAACCAAATTAAGGTAAACGTGCTCAAGTTTGGGTTCACGAATCTTTCAATCAATAACGTATAGTGCTATTGGAAATGTAACTTAGCTTTCGCAAGGGGCGTGCCCATCAGGAGGCCTGGGGGCCTGCCCCCCCCCCCCCCCCCCCCCCCCTGGCTCGCTTCGGCCTCCCAGATTATCAGGAATTTAACATTAGCTCTAGGGGGGTGGGGCAGGCCCCAGGCCTCCCCCAGAGCTAATGTTAAAACACCTGGCTAGCCCCCACTCAAAATTGTGTGGCGACGCCCGTTGCTTTCGCTCCAAGTTAGTCTTGTTTCACATTTGCTTGGCAGAACCTTACAGTCCAGCTGCTGTGTTAGGTTAGGTTAGGGCCTTGTTGGCAAGGTTAACGGCGATTTTTTAAAAAAAAATATTTGGTAATTGAATTCCTGCTATAAAAACTGCGCACGCACGGGAGGGGGTTATTTATCCAAAGTTTTTGGACCTTTGGTCCTCGGAAGCTTTTGGTGAATAAAAAGCTCGTCTGTGTTGTTTTTCACACCATAAATCCAAAAGTGCTCTGTCTTGTAGCAACCTTTCAGCATTGTCTCATTGATGCCGGGCGGAGTCCCATGGTTAGCCTGCCTGGCTGACGGATTGGTTAGCCTGCCGTTTCGCCTTGGCCGCTGCTGTGACCCGGCGGGACCTCTGGGCCTGCCACAGCTTCCCGGGGCCACTGGGTCACTTCGGGCGGAGAGTGCCACTCTCGGATCTCACTGAGAGCAGCCTGTCAGCGAAGCGCCGCGGCACGGGTGTGCAGTTTTATCGGTCTGTAACGAGGCGCCGTCTCACGACCGAGCCAGATCAGTAGTGCTTCAGACGCCCTGCATTGACCGAGCCACATACTGATGCCGTGGAGGAGGTCTGGCCCGTAACTACACGCCGCTGGAAGAGGCGTATAATATGCTTCAAGGGATTGTTGAACGTCACGAAGTGTATTGCCAACCTAGTTAAATGTTAGTTAAGTGGTGACGATCGAAAGGTCGTCTTTCAGTGCCTTTGTCGTTTCTCTCAAACTGTTATCATGTTATCGCGGATCTCAGTGAGCTTGTCTTGTCCAAGTCCAAGCCCGTGGAGAAAATGGACTGGTGTTCACTGGAGTATAACTCCACTGTTGTTATCAGTATTGTATTGTGTTGGTATACCATAACTCAGCTCACGGCGAACGCTGCTCGCCAACGCACCACGGTCTCCGTGTTGTCATATTGGCTCGAGTTGTCACATTGGCTCGAGTTGTCACATTGGCTCGTGATGTCACATTGGCTCGAGTTGTCACATTGGCTCGAGTTGGTCACATTGGCTCGAGTTGTCACATTAGTTCGCCGGACGGACCTGAGTTTACGGAGAAGGGTGGACGCACGGACAGGAGGAGGTTACCATGGTTACACCAGCGGGGACTGTGGAGATACCAGCGGAGACACCAGACATCAGCGGAGACACCAGACAGCAGCGGGGACTGTGGAGACGGTAGTGGAGACACCAGCGGGGAATGTGGAGATACCAGCGGAGACACTAGACAGCAGCGGAGACACCAGACAGCAGCGGGGACTGTGGAGACACCAGCGGAGACACCAGCGGCAGCGGGGACTGTGGAGATTCCAGCGGACACACCAGACAGCAGCGGGGACACCAGACAGCAGTGGAGACACCAGACAGCAGCGGAGACACCAGACAGCAGCGGAGACACCAGACAGCAGCGGATACACCAGACAGCAGCGGAGACACCAGACAGCAGCGGAGACACCAGACAGCAGCGGGGACTGTGGAGACACCAGCGGAGACACCCAGGCACCAGCGGGGACTGTGGAGATTCCAGCGGACACACCAGACAGCAGCGGAGACACCAGACAGCAGCGGAGACTGTGGAGACACCAGCGGAGACACCAGACAGCAGCGGAGACACCAGACGGCAGCGGGGACACCAGACACCAGCGGAGACACCAGACAGCAGCGGGGACTGTGGAGACGACAGCGGGACAAGGTGTGTCGGCGGCCCGTGTTAAGCCGACCGTGACCGACCGGTCTCTCTTGCAACACTGTGACACCGCTGCACCTGTCTCTGTCTCTCTGTCTGTCTGATGTTCGCAGTAGACAAACAATATTGACAGCGCGACAAAAACCTGACACAAAGCTGTAGTGCGGGCAATGTTACGGTGAAAGCGGCATATACGGCGATGGTTCTACTTGTCATTTTCAGGTCTGGTACTCTTGAGCTTCGATAAAAACTGAACAGCTGTCCACGTTTGTTGTTTTCATAGCATGATTAAGGCATTCAAAAGTTTACAGCCGTGTGTCGCCGCTTGTTTCACCCCTGGCTGGCTCCATCCTCCGCCTCCGTCGGTGGCTGGCCTCCGCGGCTGTGGTACGGCGTCACTCGACTGCGGGGAGGACGGGGTCGGGCTCCGGAGATTCGACGGCGCCGCCGGTCCGCGCCGCCGTGACAGCGACACAGCGACCGTCTAGCCTTGGGAGGCGCATGCTACGTGCATACGGCGTAGTGACCTGAGACGGCCTGGTGCAGTGTTCCGCTCCGTCTGATGAGACGACCAATGATGGCCGGGACCTCGCTCCGTCTGAGGCACGCTGACGCTGCAGTCGGCCGGGACCTCGCTCCGTCTGATGAGACGACCGATGATGGCCGACAATAAGCTGAAGTGTCGAGGGTGGCGACGCCACAGGTTTTTGTCGGCGAATTCTGTTTAAGAGCTTGGTGTCATCGCGTGGCAAGGCTTTGTTGATTGAGCCTTACATATCCATTCATGTATTTGGCGTATTCTATGTTGAGCCCGATACCATCACGTGAAAGTGCTTTGTTGCTTTATGTACTAGGTGGATTTGATTTTGAGCCCGGTGTTATTACATGACAACTGACAGTGTTTTGCTGTTGTATTCCTACTCACCAGTCTAGGTATTTGGCGGATTCTATTTTTGAGCTTGGTGTCATCAGGTGATAGTGTTTGTTGATAAATTTGTAGACACAAGTCTGGTATTTTTTAAATTATATTTTGAGTTTGGTGTCATCACATGACAGTGCTTGGTTGATTTAGCTATATACACCAATCAAGCTATCGTGACTGTGGGCGGTTAACACTTAACACAGGCGAGTGAGTTGACTTCGACTGTATGTCATGTCTGAAGCATTTCAGGCAAGGTTAAAATCGTTGCATCAGATTGACCTGCACCCTATCCTCCATGTCGTGTATGTCATGTTCACAGTATTTGAATTGTATGCCGGTTCCGCTGTACTTAACGTTTTTAGTGAGAACAGATTAGCTCAATACTCAGCAATCACCCCCTTGCTCTCTGGCGTCTGCCCTATGTTCGTTGTATTGAGATGCCATGCTCTGGGCGGATACATGCGCAAAAACCTATATTCCCAGCTGGAGCAATCATGGATTAAGTTAGTAACAGTGAAACTCGAAATGCCGGTGGCCCGGTTCAGTCCTTTAATTCAACGCAATTCCAGCAACTCATCTCAATCCTCTACAGCTAGTAGCTGCTGATCTCCGCATTTCCGATAATCCGACAAACCTCAGCCGTGCGTTTGCCAGATTTTCTCCGCCCACCCGTTCGTGAGGGTGCGCGGCTGCTGCCCTGGAAATCCTCGCCGTTTCTCTCTGTGCCGGTCCCCGGGCCAACCGTGCTTCTCTCTGTGCCGGTCTCCCGGGGCCAACCGTGTCCCACCGAGCGTCGCCGGTATCCCGGGGCCAACCGTGTGCCACCAAGCGTCGCCGGTCTCCCGGGGCCAACCGTGTGCCACCGAGCGTCGCCGGTCTCCCGGGGCCAACCGTGTGCCACCGAGCGTCGCCAGTCTCCCGGGGCCAACCGTGTGCCACCGAGCGTCGCCGGTCTCCCGGGGCCAACCGTGTGCCACCAAGCGTCGCCGGTATCCCGGGGCCAACCGTGTGCCACCGAGCGTCGCCGGTCTCCCGGGGCCAACCGTGTGCCACCGAGCGTCGGTCTCCCGGGGCCAACCGTGTGCCACCGAGCGGCGGTCTCCCGGGGCCAACCGTGTGCCACCGAGCGTCGCCGGTCTCCCGGGGCCAACCGTGTGCCACCGAGCGGCGGTCTCCCGGGGCGGGGCAGCAGCAGTCCGGCTGGGCGCCACTCGTCGGTCGGCAGTTAACGCGAGCACAGACCGCCAAACGGTCTGGCCACTCATATCTGACAGAAATCGGAGCAGAGCGGGTCGGCGGCGGCTCCGTTTCGCCACGACGTGTTTCGACAACAGACCGCCGGCGGCGGCGGCGGCGGCGGCGGCGGCGGCGGCGGCGGCGCAGCTGGCCGGCCGGTGTTGTGCCGCGCGTACGTGCCCGTCCACGGAGGAGTCATGGTCACTCGTCAGTGGTCACTGGTCACTGGTCACTGGTCACTGGTCACTGGTCACTGGTCACTAATCACTGGTCACTGGTCATGGCCACTGATCAGTGGCCAGTGGTCACTGGTCAGTGGCCAGTGGTCACTGGTCACTGGTCACTGGTCACTAGTCACTAGTCACTGGTCACTGGTCACTGGTCACTGGTCATGGCCACTGGTCACTGGTCATGGTCCCTGGTCACTGGTCACTAGTCATGGTCACTGGTCACTGGTCAGTGGGGCAGTGACACGGCATGACGCTGGGTCCTGCATTGACGACCATATGGCGCTGAGCATGGATGATGAGGTACCACTGAGCTAACCTCGACCCTCGCGGCCGCACAACAGCGACGCCGCGCAATGCATGCAATCCGACTTGCGTGATTAATGGAGATGCCAAGAGAAGGAGTTCGTCGCCGAAAAGGCTTGGCGGAATACAGCTGTGTCACGTATAAGCCTCGGCGGTGCTTGGCAGAGTTGGCCAACTATCACTCGCTTGAGACGAGCAGTGCGATTGTCTCCCAAGAGACGATTGTCTCCCAAGAGACGATTGTCTCCCGAGAGACGATTGTCTCCTAGGAGACGATTGTCTCCCAAGAGAAGATTGTCTCCCAAGAGACGATTGTCTCCCGAGAGAAGATTATCTCCCAAGAGACGATTGTCTCCCGAGACGATTGTCTCCTAAGAGACGATTGTCTCCCGAGAGACGATTGTCTCCTAAGAGACGATTGTCTCCCAAGAGAAGATTGTCTCCCAAGAGACGATTTTCTCCCGAGAGAAGATTGTCTCCCAAGAGACGATTGTCTCCCGAGAAACGATTGTCTCCTAAGAGACGATTGTCTCCCAAGAGAAGATTGTCTCCCAAAAGACGATTGTCTCCCGAGAGACGATTGTCTCCTAAGAGACGATTGTCTCCCAAGAGAAGATTGTCTCCCAAGAGACGATTGTCTCCCGAGAGACAATTGTCTCCTAAGAGACGATTGTCTCCCAAGAGAAGATTGTCTCCCAATAGACGATTGTCTCTCGAGAGGCCGTAGAGTGTCGTCACACTGGTAATGGTGGATATTGTACCAGAGAGGTTGTACCATCACGCCACACCATGACTTACTATACTTGTACTGTTCCGCTGCATCCAAGTAATGCAACACTGCAAAACAAATATATATTGTCTTGTAACCTACATTATTTAGTTAGACACAAGTGTTCCGACCGCCGGGTAATGTGCAGTACATTGAGTAGCTGAAGTATTATGTTCATAATCGTGTATGTCCATCTTTAGTTCATTCGCTCCGCATTTGAAATGCCGATATTGTCCTCTCGTCGTGGCTGCCTGTCGAGTCGTTCTGACCGGCCGTGTGTCCCGCCGGCAGATCTTCTACTGGACGCACCTACTCAGCATTCCCACGTGGGTGCTGCTCATCCTGCACTCACCGAACTTCTGGAAGTGGTTCCTGGTTCCCGGCGCGCTGTTTGCGTTGGAGGTGGCCTGCCGGGTCAGCCGCGTGTGCAGTGACCGCGGCCGCTCGACTGTCACCTCGGCCACCCTGCTGCCCAGCGAGGTCAGTAGCCCGGGGGCAGGTCAGGTCACAGGTCACCGGTCCCCGTCACCTCGGCCACCCTGCTGCCCAGCGAGGTCAGTAGCCCCGGGGGCAGGTCAGGTCACCGATCCCCCGTCACCTCGGCCACCCTGCTGCCCAGCGAGGTCAGTAGCCCCGGGGGCAGGTCAGGTCACCGGTCCCCGTCACCTCGGCCACCCTGCTGCCCAGCGAGGTCAGTAGCCCCGGGGGCAGGTCAGGTCACCGATCCCCCGTCACCTCGGCCACCCTGCTGCCCAGCGAGGTCAGTAGTCCCGGGGCAGGTCAGGTCACAGGTCACCGGTCCCCGTCACCTCGGCCACCCTGCTGCCCAGCGAGGTCAGTAGCCCCGGGGGCAGGTCAGGTCACCGATCCCCCGTCACCTCGGTCACCCTGCTGCCCAGCGAGGTCAGTAGCCCGGGGGCAGGTCAGGTCACAGGTCACCGGTCCCCGTCACCTCGGCCACCCTGCTGCCCAGCGAGGTCAGTAGCCCGGGGGCAGGTCAGGTCACAGGTCACCGGTCCCCGTCACCTCGGCCACCCTGCTGCCCAGCGAGGTCAGTAGCCCGGGAGCAGGTCAGGTCACAGGTCACCGGTCCCCGTCACCTCGGCCACCCTGCTGCCCAGCGAGGTCAGTAGCCCCGGGGGCAGGTCAGGTCACAGGTCACCGGTCCCCGTCACCTCGGCCACCCTGCTGCCCAGCGAGGTCAGTAGCCCCGGGGGCAGGTCAGGTCACAGGTCACCGGTCCCCGTCACCTCGGCCACCCTGCTGCCCAGCGAGGTCAGTAGCCCCGGGGGCAGGTCAGGTCACCGATCCCCCGTCACCTCGGCCACCCTGCTGCCCAGCGAGGTCAGTAGCCCCGGGGGCAGGTCAGGTCACCGATCCCCCGTCACCTCGGCCACCCTGCTGCCCAGCGAGGTCAGTAGCCCCGGGGGCAGGTCAGGTCACCGATCCCCCGTCACCTCGGCCACCCTGCTGCCCAGCGAGGTCAGTAGCCCGGGGGCAGGTCAGGTCACAGGTCACCGGTCCCCGTCACCTCGGCCACCCTGCTGCCCAGCGAGGTCAGTAGCCCCGGGGGCAGGTCAGGTCACCGATCCCCCGTCACCTCGGCCACCCTGCTGCCCAGCGAGGTCAGTAGCCCGGAGGCAGGTCAGGTCATAGGTCACCGGTCCCCGTCACCTCGGCCACCCTGCTGCCCAGCGAGGTCAATAGCCCCGGGGGCAGGTCAGGTCACCGATCCCCCGTCACCTCGGCCACCCTGCTGCCCAGCGAGGTCAGTAGCCCGGGGGCAGGTCAGGTCACAGGTCACCGGTCCCCGTCACCTCGGCCACCCTGCTGCCCAGCGAGGTCAGTAGCCCCGGGGGCAGGTCAGGTCACCGATCCCCCGTCACCTCGGCCACCCTGCTGCCCAGCGAGGTCAGTAGCCCCGGGGGCAGGTCAGGTCACCGATCCCCCGTCACCTCGGCCACCCTGCTGCCCAGCGAGGTCAGTAGCCCGGGGGCAGGTCAGGTCACAGGTCACCGGTCCCCGTCACCTCGGCCACCCTGCTGCCCAGCGAGGTCAGTAGCCCGGGGGCAGGTCAGGTCACAGGTCACCGGTCCCCGTCACCTCGGCCACCCTGCTGCCCAGCGAGGTCAGTAGCCCCGGGGGCAGGTCAGGTCACCGATCCCCCGTCACCTCGGCCACCCTGCTGCCCAGCGAGGTCAGTAGCCCGGGGGCAGGTCAGGTCACAGGTCACCGGTCCCCGTCACCTCGGCCACCCTGCTGCCCAGCGAGGTCAGTAGCCCGGGGGCAGGTCAGGTCACAGGTCACCGGTCCCCGTCACCTCGGCCACCCTGCTGCCCAGCGAGGTCAGTAGCCCGGGAGCAGGTCAGGTCACAGGTCACCGGTCCCCGTCACCTCGGCCACCCTGCTGCCCAGCGAGGTCAGTAGCCCCGGGGGCAGGTCAGGTCACCGATCCCCCGTCACCTCGGCCACCCTGCTGCCCAGCGAGGTCAGTAGCCCGGGGGCAGGTCAGGTCACAGGTCACCGGTCCCCGTCACCTCGGCCACCCTGCTGCCCAGCGAGGTCAGTAGCCCGGGGGCAGGTCAGGTCACAGGTCACCGGTCCCCGTCACCTCGGCCACCCTGCTGCCCAGCGAGGTCAGTAGCCCGGGAGCAGGTCAGGTCACAGGTCACCGGTCCCCGTCACCTCGGCCACCCTGCTGCCCAGCGAGGTCAGTAGCCCGGGAGCAGGTCAGGTCACAGGTCACCGGTCCCCGTCACCTCGGCCACCCTGCTGCCCAGCGAGGTCAGTAGCCCCGGGGGCAGGTCAGGTCACCGATCCCCCGTCACCTCGGCCACCCTGCTGCCCAGCGAGGTCAGTAGCCCGGGGGCAGGTCAGGTCACAGGTCACCGGTCCCCGTCACCTCGGCCACCCTGCTGCCCAGCGAGGTCAGTAGCCCGGGGGCAGGTCAGGTCACCGATCCCCCGTCACCTCGGCCACCCTGCTGCCCAGCGAGGTCAGTAGCCCGGAGGCAGGTCAGGTCACCGATCCCCCGTCACCTCGGCCACCCTGCTGCCCAGCGAGGTCAGTAGCCCCGGGGGCAGGTCAGGTCACCGATCCCCCGTCACCTCGGCCACCCTGCTGCCCAGCGAGGTCAGTAGCCCGGGGGCAGGTCAGGTCACAGGTCACCGGGTCCCCGTCACCTCGGCCACCCTGCTGCCCAGCGAGGTCAGTAGCCCGGGAGCAGGTCAGGTCACAGGTCACCGGTCTCCGTCACCTCGGCCACCCTGCTGCCCAGCGAGGTCAGTAGCCCGGAGGCAGGTCAGGTCACCGATCCCCCGTCACCTCGGCCACCCTGCTGCCCAGCGAGGTCAGTAGCCCCGGGGGCAGGTCAGGTCACCGATCCCCCGTCACCTCGGCCACCCTGCTGCCCAGCGAGGTCAGTAGCCCGGGGGCCGGTCAGGTCACCGATCCCCCGTCACCTCGGCCACCCTGCTGCCCAGCGAGGTCAGTAGCCCCGGGGGCAGGTCAGGTCACCGATCCCCCGTCACCTCGGCCACCCTGCTGCCCAGCGAGGTCAGTAGCCCGGGGGCAGGTCAGGTCACAGGTCACCGGTCTCCGTCACCTCGGCCACCCTGCTGCCCAGCGAGGTCAGTAGCCCGGGGGCAGGTCAGGTCACAGGTCACCGGTCCCCGTCACCTCGGCCACCCTGCTGCCCAGCGAGGTCAGTAGCCCGGGAGCAGGTCAGGTCACAGGTCACCGGTCCCCGTCACCTCGGCCACCCTGCTGCCCAGCGAGGTCAGTAGCCCGGAGGCAGGTCAGGTCATAGGTCACCGGTCCCCGTCACCTCGGCCACCCTGCTGCCCAGCGAGGTCAGTAGCCCGGGGGCAGGTCAAGTCACCGATCCCCCGTCACCTCGACCACCCTGCTGCCCAGCGAGGTCAGTAGTCCCGGGGCAGGTGAGGTCACCGGTCACCGTCACCTCGGCCACCCTTCTGCCCAGCGATGTCAGTAGCCCCGGGGCAGGGCAGGTCAGAGGTCACCGGTCCCCGTCACCTCGGCCACCCTGCTTCCCAGCGAGGTCAGTAGCCCGGGGGCAGGTCAGGTCACCGATCCCCCGTCACCTCGGCCACCCTGCTGCCCAGCGAGGCCAGTAGCCCCGGGGCAGGTCAGGTCTCGGGTCACATCCCGCAGGGTCAAGCTCAAGCCAGATCATATTTAGTCATGCCAGCCTATTCACGAACCCGGTGGTTGCAATGCCGTCTGACTCCACATCACATCACGTGCTAGTTGCGCCTCACTCTGCCACACTGCCACAATGACGTCACCCCCATCAGCACAGGAGTCGATCTCCGGACTTGGCACACCGGCAGAACCAGAAGCTGCACCCACACAGTCGGGCCTGCGTGCGAGGTTTGGCTCACCGCCATACTGCCATGTAATACAGACACCCGAGTCCCATTCAGTGTTGGCCGGCACAGCTGGAGCGGATGGTCGCGTATGGAGCGAGCGGTGGCCGGCACACAGTAACATTCAGTGTTGGCCGGCACAGCTGGAGCGGATGGTCGCGTAATAATGGTCCAAAAACATCCTTTGAAGACGACGAACAGGTTGCAGCAACACATGTAGGGGTACTGCATAGAGGTACGTATATCAGCATTTAATGGGTTTTTTTTTACCTGAGCCTTGTTCAGTGTTCACGACGCCTGCTGCCGGGCTGACTGCTGCTGCCTACTGCTGTCAAAACGTATCGACCAATCAGCGTGGACCAGTGGGGGAATGGGATGTGGGGAGGGGTACGGTGTATGACGTCGTACCTCCGCTGACTCCTGCTGTCGCTGCTGCCGGAAAATCGCGTCAGCCGGGCAGCAGATAACACAAATTGGCGCACGCGGCAACTCCCAAACGTGAAGCGTCGATAAACAACCAACGATCCCAAGCGAAAGCTTGAAGAAGCGAAGATGGATAAGGAGTAGTTGCGATAATTTTAGTTTACTGTTTATGTTGGTATTAGGTACCATAAGCCAGGCTTTCATTTCAGCAAATTTATCGTAACAAGTACGCCAGATATGTATCGTGAATCGACAGCATTTGTGTTCAAGTAGTAATAGCCGACGATGACGTAGGTTGGTGTGTGCTTGCCGTCAGCAGGAGGTCGTTAACAAGGCTCAGGCTACATGGCAGTTAAGTGGTGTCACCATTCGGTGGCCACCTTACTCTAGAGTTCCTCGCTTAGCATGAGCTTAGATCAGACAATGTCGGTCAGACATATTACGGTCGTTTGAGACAATGGGTCATTTCCGGGTTACAATAGTAAGTGGTGTCATAAAACCATAACCATTAGGGAGATGGTTTATGGTCTGTGTTTACCTCTGGGATAAGACCAGTTGAATCACTATGGTGAATAGCGGAATCACTCCGTCGCGTCGCTTTATTAGCACACGGACATAGGAGGTGGACGTTAGACAAGTACCAATTTTACCCTATTAAAGTTCATGCGCCGAGATAAAACTGTTAAGCTTCCTCGCCGAATTAGCGACCATGGTCATGTCCAGTAGTTCGATCACATTAGCAAAAAATAACCACCGATCTGATCCAGCTCATGATGATCCTACCATCATACCATTGGAAACACTCGCTCCCGTAGCCTGCAGCAACTCGTCTCCTAGTATAAATCTTGACCTCAGTGACCCCCCAACAAGAGTAGCAGCATCTCTGCTCTCTCTCGCCGTCGATTCGCCGGCCCGGTGGACGTGAACGTGCCTTCTGCACTTCCCCTGGCCAGCACTTATCACAATTAGCCGTTAATTGATCGGCGCTCAGGGCTGGAGTATACGTCATGTGCGGCTGCAGGGTTTAATACGTCAGGTGCAGCTGCAGGGTTTAATACGTCAGGTGCAGCCGCAGGGTTTAATACGTCAGGTGCAGCTGCAGGGTTTAATACGTCAGGTGCAGCCGCAGGGTTTAATACGTCAGGTGCAGCCGCAGGGTTTAATACGTCAGGTGCGGCTGCAGGGTTTAATACGTCAGGTGCAGCCGCAGGGTTTAATACGTCAGGTGCAGCCGCAGGGTTTAATACGTCATGTGCAGCTGCAGGGTTTAATACGTCAGGTGCAGCTGCAGGGTTTAATACGTCAGGTGCGGCTGCAGGGTTTAATACGTCAGGTGCGGCTGCAGGGTTTAATACGTCATGTGCAGCTGCAGGGTTTAATACGTCAGGTGCAGCTGGGTTTACTCGTTACTGCCGACCCCCGCCGCCGGCGGCCGCTCGCCCTGAGATCCGGCCGCGCCCACTAACGGTGCGGAAGCCCTCGCAGGGAACTGTAACGGAAGTTGCTGGCTATCACGGCGAGTAACCGTGGCCCTGGACTATATGTCGGCCGGTGGCGTTAGCATGAACTGGACCATCAGTGACGTCATTGGCACGGTGATGTGACGTCAGACGTGCTCCGGTGGCGCCGGGGGCGGGGGACTGGGCGGGCCGCGGGGTGACGGCCCTCCCGCCCGGCCCGGCCCGCCCCGCCCCGCCCCCGGCGCAGTGTGTAATCATTTCACGACCTGATTGGTTACAACACGAGCACACCAGGTCAACTGGTGAGCTGTGCGCGCGACTGCTGATTGGTTCGAGGAATGGTGGCACGTTTCGTCAGCTGGAGACAGGCTCACCGAGCCCGGTAACGTCCGCCACACGGTCAGCTTCCCAGGACAGTGTCATTCTGCCACCCGGTCAGCCCAGGACAGTGTCATTCTGTCACCCAGTCAGCTTCCCAGGACAGTGTCATTCTGTCACCCGGACAGCCCCAGGACAGTGCCATTCTGTCACACGGACACCCCCAGGACAGTGTCATTCTGTCACCCGGACAGCCCCAGGACAGTGTCATTCTGCCACACGGACAGCCCCAGGACAGTGTCATTCTGTCACCCGGACAGCCCCAGGACAGTGCCATTCTGTCACACGGACAGCCCCAGGACAGTGTCATTCTGCCACCCGGACAGCCCCAGGACAGTGTCATTCTGTCACCCGGACAGCCCCAGGACAGTGCCATTCTGTCACACGGACAGCCCCAGGACAGTGTCATTCTGCCACCCGGACAGCCCCAGGACAGTGTCATTCTGCCACCGGACAGCCCCAGGACAGTGTCATTCTGCCACACGGTCAGCCCAGGACAGTGTCATTCTGCCACCCGGACAGCCCCAGGACAGTGTCATTCTGTCACCCGGACAGCCCCAGGACAGTGCCATTCTGTCACACGGACAGCCCCAGGACAGTGTCATTCTGCCACCCGGACAGCCCCAGGACAGTGTCATTCTGCCACCGGACAGCCCCAGGACAGTGTCATTCTGCCACACGGACAGCCTCAGGACAGTGTCATTCTGTCACCCAGTCAGCTTCCCAGGACAGTGTCATTCTGTCACCCGGACAGCCCCAGGACAGTGCCATTCTGTCACACGGACAGCCCCAGGACAGTGTCATTCTGCCACCCGGACAGCCCCAGGACAGTGTCATTCTGCCACCGGACAGCCCCAGGACAGTGTCATTCTGCCACACGGACAGCCTCAGGACAGTGTCATTCTGTCACCCGGACAGCCCCAGGACAGTGCCATTCTGTCACACGGACAGCCCCAGGACAGTGTCATTCTGCCACCCGGACAGCCCCAGGACAGTGTCATTCTGTCACCCGGACAGCCCCAGGACAGTGCCATTCTGTCACACGGACAGCCCCAGGACAGTGTCATTCTGCCACCCGGACAGCCCCAGGACAGTGTCATTCTGCCACCGGACAGCCCCAGGACAGTGTCATTCTGCCACACGGACAGACCCAGGACAGTGTCATTCTGTCACCCGGACAGCCCCAGGACAGTGTCATTCTGTCACCCGGACAGCCCCAGGACAGTGTCATTCTGTCACACGGACAGCCCCAGGACAGTGTCATTCTGCCACCCGGACAGCCCCAGGACAGTGTCATTCTGCCACCGGACAGCCCCAGGACAGTGTCATTCTGCCACCGGACAGCCCCAGGACAGTGTCATTCTGCCACCGGACAGCCCCAGAACAGTGTCATTCTGTCACCCGGACAGCCACAGGACAGTGTCATTCTGTCACCCGGACAGCCCCAGGACAGTGTCATTCTGCCACCCGGACAGCCCCAGGACAGTGTCATTCTGCCACCGGACAGCCCCAGGATAGTGTCATTCTGTCACCCGGACAGCCACAGGACAGTGTCATTCTGTCACCCGGACAGCCCCAGGACAGTGTCATTCTGCCACACGGACAGCCCCAGGACAGTGTCATTCTGTCCCCCGGACAGCCCCAGAACAGTGCCATTCTGTCACATTGACATGCTGTCACATTATCAAGCCGGATGGCCATATCTGATGCATGTGCGCACACACCGTCACACTGTGACACTCCTACGTCACGTGACCATACCCGATGTATGTGCGCACTCTCCGGTGCTTTCTATCATATGCACTGAAGAGATCGTATGCACTGTAGCGACCGGTGCTCCATGTGAGATATACAATACATGGATCGTAGTGATATACAGCGAACTCCCGGCGCGTTTTTGCCAGATGCCAGGTGCGTTTTTGCCAGATGCACCCCTGGTTTTGTCTACCGCGCCGGCCAGTGGTCACTCCAGCGTGGTGTCTCGTTACGCAGTGACGCACTTCCCGGTGTCACGCGCACTGCGCAGCCCAGCACCCCACTGTCAGGCCGGGGTGGTCTCGGACCGTGATCGTGGAGGGCTCTGCCAGTCGCACGTGCAGCTGGCATCGTATCCGGGACGGGTGCGGACGTCATCACACGCAGAACTGTGGCCTGCAGGCGATGGAAGTGTCCGACAGAAGCAGACAATGGGCGCTACCATCCGCTCGCATTGGTCTTACCGTGAGCTGTGAATATATTTATCTAGTACACATTATTAGGCAATGTCGCAAAATGTAAGATACCACACCACATGCACACCGAGACAGTGGCGCTCATCCTGCTCATCCAGTGGCGCTCATCCTCCCCATCCAGTGGTGCTCATCCTCCCCATCCAGTGGCGCTCATCCTGCTCATCCAGTGGCGCTCATCCTGCTCATCCAGTGGCGCTCATCCTCCCCATCCAGTGGCGCTCATCCTCCCCATCCAGTGGCGCTCACCCTGCTCATCCAGTGGCGCTCATCCTCCCCATCCAGTGGCGCTCACCCTGCCCATCCAGTGGCGCTCATCCTGCTCATCCAGTGGCGCTCATCCTCCCCATCCAGTGGTGCTCATCCTCCCCATCCAGTGGCGCTCATCCTGCTCATCCAGTGGCGCTCATCCTCCCCATCCAGTGGTGCTCATCCTCCCCATCCTCCCCATCCAGTGGCGCTCATCCTGCTCATCCAGTGGCGCTCATCCTCCCCATCCAGTGGCGCTCATCCTCCCCATCCAGTGGCGCTCATCCTGCTCATCCAGTGACGCTCATCCTCCCCATCCAGTGGCGCTCATCCTCCCCATCCAGTGGCGCTCATCCTGCCCATCCTCCCCATCCAGTGGCGCTCATCCTCCCCATCCAGTGGCGCTCATCCTCCCCATCCAGTGGCGATCACCCTGCCCATCCAGTGGCGATCACCCTGCTCATCCAGTGGTGCTCATCCTCCCCATCCAGTGGCGCTCATCCTCCCCATCCAGTGGCGCTCATCCTCCCCTTCCAGTGGCGCTCATCCTGCCCATCCAGTGGCGATCACCCTGCTCATCCAGTGGTGCTCATCCTCCCCATCCAGTGGCGCTCATCCTCCCCATCCAGTGGCGCTCATCCTGTTGACGCATGATCGGCGCCGAACTCTAACTCTGCCCAGTGCCTCCGTCCGAGCACTGCCCAGTGCCTCGGACGGAGGCTTTGCGGCGGGACTGCGCCGACAGCGCCGAGTCGTGCCCCTACAGTCTACACTCGTGCGCTCAACAATGCGCTTACCAAATACGGCCACCTCTGATGACGGTTTTGGTTTATAGTTGTCATGTGTCACGGCGACGAATCCAATTTTAGCCAGAGCCCTGTGTCGACACTTGTGCGTAATTAAGCGAGCCTCGGAGCGTGCCAAATGCAGCGGAGCTCAGATTAGGCGCCACCGCGGGGTAATTATACCAACAACCCGTTGACCTCTGCGACACAAAAGGCTGCCCGGGTCGGGCCGGTGTTCGATTACGGCGGCGGTGACGTCACAAGGCTGCGAGTGACGCGCGGTGCGGAGCCGCGTCAGCTGACGTGTGACGTGTGGAGGCTGATGAGTGATGACTGATGACAGACCGTGGCGTCAGTGGCGATCCATCGGCGCCGGCCAGCCGGGCCCGTGGCGACAGCTGGAGCGGCATCAGGGTCGGCAGATGCTCATCATGAGCAGTCTGACATCAGCGGCAGCGCGATAAGCTGATGGATGTGTACGGGGAAGTCGAGTCCTGCTGAGATGATGCTGACGTTCCTCCCCCCTTAAAACACGCTTTGTCTTGTCTGTTGGTATTATCGTTGGCTTGAAGCTCTGTGTCTCGTAATTTAATGTCGGAGGATCCGTTGAGTGTCCTGCAAGTCGCTTCTACTGTCGGGGCTGATGTCCACCATAGACCAGAAGGACAGTTGGCTCCCGTCCTTCGCATGCTGGCTCGACCCGTCCTTCACCAGACAATAGAGTCGGCGCCGCACCTATTATAATCCGTCCCTGTCGCAAATGGTCCTCCTCTCCTCACCAGATGGTGCGTCTAACTCTAACCTCATGACCATTCTGGTACATCTGACCGTCCGACCCCCTCTCCGTGCCAAGTGGTACGTCTGACCTTCTGACTATCTAACTGTTTGACCCCCTCTCCGTTCCAGGTGGTTCTTCTGACCGTTTGTCTGATCCTCTCTCCGTTCCAGGTTGTTCCTCTGACCGTTTGTCTGACCCTCTCTCCGTTCCAGGTGGTTCTTCTGACCGTTTGTCTGCCCCTCTCCGTTCCAGGTGGTTCTGACCGTTTGTCTGACCCTCACTCCGTTCCAGGTGGTTCTCCTGACCGTTTGTCTGACCTGTTTCAGGTGGTTCTTCTGACCGTTTTTATGACCCTCTCTCCGTTCCAGGTAGTTCTTCTGACCTTTTGTCTGACCTTCTCTCCGTTCCAGGTGGTTCTTCTGACCGTTTGTCTGACCCTCTCTCCGTTCCAGGTTGTTCCTCTGACCGTTTGTCTGACCCTCTCTCCGTTCCAGGTGGTTCTTCTGACCGTTTGTCTGCCCCTCTCCGTTCTAGGTGGTTCTGACCGTTTGTCTGACCCTCACTCCGTTCCAGGTGGTTCTTCTGACCATTTGTCTGACCCTCTCTCCGTTCCAGGTGGTTCTTCTGACCGTTTGTCTGACCCTCTCTCCGTTCCAGGTGGTTCTTCTGACCGTTTGTTTGACCCTCTCTCCGTTCCAGGTTGTTCTTCTGACCGTTTGTTTACCCTCTCTCCGTTCCAGGTGGTTCTTCTGACCGTTTGTCTGACCCCCTCTCTCCGTTCCAGGTGGTTCTTCTGACCGTTTGTCTGACCCTCTCTCTCTCTCTCCGTTCCAGGTGGTTCTTCTGACCATTTGTCTGACCCTCTCTCCGTTCCAGGTGGTTCTTCTGACCGTTTGTTTGACCACCACTCTCCGTTCCAGGTGGTTCTTCTGACCGTTTGTCTGCCCCTCTCCGTTCCAGGTGGTTCTGACCGTTTGTCTGACCCTCACTCCGTTCCAGGTGGTTCTTCTGACCGTTTGTCTGACCTGTTTCAGGTGGTTCTTCTGACCGTTTTTATGACCCTCTCTCCGTTCCAGGTAGTTCTTCTGACCTTTTGTCTGACCTTCTCTCCGTTCCAGGTGGTTCTTCTGACCGTTTGTCTGACCCTCTCTCCGTTCCAGGTTGTTCCTCTGACCGTTTGTCTGACCCTCTCTCCGTTCCAGGTGGTTCTTCTGACCGTTTGTCTGCCCCTCTCCGTTCCAGGTGGTTCTGACCGTTTGTCTGACCCTCACTCCGTTCCAGGTGGTTCTTCTGACCATTTGTCTGACCCTCTCTCCGTTCCAGGTGGTTCTTCTGACC